>VDFB02131361.1:0-19465 GCA_007258455.2 Sequoia sempervirens | reverse complement strand
AATCATTAAATTATCATTTACCCTTTGATGTTTGTCAAGATTAGCCAGAAAAAGATATAATTCATAAGGCTTGTGGATGCAAAATAGGACCAATTAAGACATAAATAAGGATAAATAAATCAAGGTAGGCCCAAACAAGTGTTAAAATGAAAGGTTATGCATTTTCCTACACTACATTTAGCCCCCACTTTAGTGAGAGGATGAACTTGCTTCAAACTCACACTAAAGTAGCCAACCACGCAATCAAGAAGGGTTCAAATGTACAAATTTTAGTAAGATAGGATGACAATAACCAAGAGGGTGGCCAAGCCCCCAGGATCAAGATCCTATGACAAACCAACATAGGCACAATGGAACACACTTGTGGATGATATATGAAGCCATAGCCAGATCACAAGCATACACCATCAAAGATAGGAAAAGGAAAAAGAAAAGAAAAATGCAACATATCAAGCTTCACTCACATTCAATGCATTTGATCAGATTCGAAGGTTTGTCCAAAAAGGTTTAGAAGTGAAACACATTGTCTTCTATGCAAGAAAAACCTATGCTCACAAGGGCTAGTGAAGCTATATGTTGACTAGGTGAGCCCTAGGAAGTCCATACCAACATCATAGCCCCATGACTATAATAATGAAAAAAAGAAAATTCATGCTCACAAGGGCTAGTTAAGCTAGTTGTTCACTACGTGAGCCCTAATAGAGCCTCCAAAAATGTTTCCAAAATCTTGAGAAAATCCTATTTTGGTCATAATTGTGAGCTTCTACATGTAGGGATGGGTTAGGGTTTCAGTCTAGAAACCCTTACTTTATAATTTCTCATTATAAACCCTTTGGAATTTTAATTCTATGTTGACTTGTTACAATCAGTCATCAGTTCCTTAAGACACCACATGAGTCATTCAATGCATGTTATCATCAGCCACAATTTCCTAGGTTCCTTGGTTTCCCAACATTTTATTATTGTTTTAAACTCTCCCAAAGTAGGGTGAAAAATATTTTGTAGCAGAGGAATTATATTTAAGTTTTCTTCTAAGGGTTGACTCTCGTCAGCCTAGTCACGACCTACTTTTTAAAAAATCTTTTATGCATGTAGGAAATATCCATCAACTCAAATGATCATCCATCAATGAAGTTATTTTCACTAACATGTTCTCTTCTACAACAAGTGATGAGTGACATTTTCCTTTTATATTGCTCATCACCAAAGTTTTTTAAACCTTCAGCTTCACTTCTGCAATAAGTAATGGGTATGTTGGTGTTTTTTATTGCACCATTATTGGAATGTTTCAACAACTCTTCTAACTTCATCAATGAGTGATTGAAGGAGAGCATAGAGTAAGTATTGTGGTGGCCATGTGTCTAATTTATGTCACATCACTACCTTGGCCCATTCTCGTAGAAATTTCCAACTTGGCCTAGGTTATTTGAATAAGTTCTTCATTCTCAAAATGTTCAAGAAGGTTAAACCATTTATTGCAAAAAGCGATGGGGTTTTATCCAGGAATATTCCCTTTCAATGAGAATTTTTGCTTGTCATTAAAGAGTGAAGGAAATGTAGGGAAAATTTTGCGATAATTGGCAAGTTGCAAACAATGTGGCTCCGATGTAGATGGTTACATGGAAACTTCTCAACATATTATCATTTTTTCCAAGTAGGATGAAAAATAAAGTGGTGATACTTAATGGGCTTCATTGATTGATTTTTAAATCCAAAATGATTGACAACTAGGATTACGAATGGATTGATTGATTTTATGTTCGTTCGAGTGAGCCAGGGTGTTCATTAAACTCCATATGCTCTAATTCCTCTATTTAATGAGGATCTCCTGAGTTCATCTCATTGTCTACAATTATCAAGGTGATTAAATAATTGTTGTAAGTACTAGAGGAGTGGCATTTTAGTGTTGAGCAAATCATCACAGGAGTAGTGGTGTAGTATCCATAGGTTTGTAACTATTCATGCATGCAATCTAGCTATCATTTTCTAGTTTCCTAGGGTGGTATCATTTTTGTAGCTCACAGTTATGTTCTGTGTCATTTTATGTTGGAATGGTTTGGGTTTTCATTTATATAAGAGGAGATTATGTGTGTTTAGGCTAGTGTATCCTCTACAAAGTAGGATGATGATCAATGTGTTATTTTGGGTATCATTGGTGAACCAAGTATTTTAGTTACACTAGGTAGAAGGTCTAGAATGTTAAGTATGCATGAACCTCTTGTTTATGTGCTTGATATTAAACTAGATAAAATGGAAATTCCAATTATTTTGAATGGTAAGAGAAGTGTTTGTAAGA
The DNA here is from genome assembly GCA_007258455.2 of Sequoia sempervirens. NCBI lineage: Eukaryota > Viridiplantae > Streptophyta > Pinopsida > Cupressales > Cupressaceae > Sequoia > Sequoia sempervirens. Next base: position 17,169 of record VDFB02131361.1, on the reverse strand, counting down.
AGGGTGAGAAAACTATTGTCTATAGTACTTATAATTTGAGGAACAAGACCATTTCAAAAGAATTGGTTAAGTTTAGAGGGAAAAGGTTTGTCTAGCCTAGGAATCAATTGAAGAAGTAGAATAAGGGTCATAAGGTTTTTTTGTGGAGGCACAATGTTCCCATTAAAAATTTTGATAGGTCTTCAAGGGATGGAGAAGGAATGGACCCTAAATCTGGCCATTGTCCCATTTCCTTGGTGCCCTATGGTGATTCTAACGAAGAAGTGATAATAGCTACTCCAATTTCAGTCAAGAGACTAGGAAGGTGTGCTTACTTGGCTGCTGAAAAGGCAAGGAAGCACCCTATTTCCTCGTTTGAAATGGTGCATGGTTTTTGGAATTTTGTGCTGACTCAACTCTCATGTGGCTAGTTTGTTAATCTACACTATTGGTACTGATGGTGACTTCCTCGATTTTGGCATGAATGCACTAATTTTGATAGTGACGCCTTCTAGAAGGCTAGTTGGTTCTTCTCTAACCAATTATGTTGTTCTCTTTTTGTCTTTTGCTTTCCCGTGGTGAGGAATGATTAAATATAATGGTCCGTGAAGTGGTGCTAATTAAGATGAAATTAATTTTGAAATGCATATGAAATTTAATTACATTTGAGTTGGATGCTTGTTGCTCACTTGCATTATAAACTGGATTTCATGGCTTATTGCAAAGGGTTAAAATTTTGAGTCTAGTAAATAGTCTATGTAGAAGCTAAGTTTAGAGGCATATGATAGAAAATATGTATGAATAAAATGGTCTATTGTATTGGGTTTGAGTCAGATTGTATGTAATGGCCTTAAATTAGTCTTATAGAAGCTACAAATATTGAAACAAATCTTAGCTCTAGAAAAAATACTCACCTATGTACCTTTTTTCAAGTTATAAATGAAAATATCAATGGTGTTCTCATCTATATTTAGTTGTTCGATTGAATGCATGGCTCTATTTTTTCTTTATCTCAAAGAGTTGATTAGATGCTTAAAGAGGGTCATAGATTTGTAAGGAATTGCATAGGATTTGGTAAGGAGATCTTTATGTTCTTGACATTGTGATTTTTTATATTGTGAAGCATTATGGTTATAGTCTGCCAATTTCTAAAATAAATAGATGTTATATTACTGGTTGTTATATATTTGACTCCATAATCCCAATTGATGAAGCAATAGCCTATTTTTTATATAGATATTGCAAGTAAATGATCTACTAGCATGCTTGGCTATGGATTTGAAATCATAACAACATTCATTTAAAAAATATTTCAATTATGAAGTATGAATTTGAATATTCCTGGATTCCTAGAAAATAGATGACCATTTAATCAAAGGTATGCCAAATCTTTAGTGAATTATGTATATTTACAATTAATAGGAATCAATTTGTGTATAAATGTGTTTTCAACTAGACATACCTTACTTGAACACAATAAAGAATACCTTCCTAGGTCCCACAAAGCCTAAAGTGTAGGAGTAAAGACCTCAAAATCCTTTACCCGTTGAATTGACCATTAGCCTTGAAGATTCTTAACCATATGGGTTGGCTACTCTTTAGAGAATTTCAAAGATCTACTAGAAAAAACACCATCAAAATGATGACTCTATTGGGGAAAATTTTCATTCTCCAGCTGCAGACTGTTGTATTTTAGAGTGAAATATTTGGTGAATTTGAACTTTGGTTCAAATGTTGAGAAGTTCTTAGACCTATCAATGCTTTAGTTGCAGTAAATCTCAATGAATTTGAATGTGACTCCACTAATGGGGAAGACCTAGAGTGAGATTTACTTTTGAAGTTGAATCCTCTAAAGAGAGGTGGCAACTTTGTCTAAAAAACCTAATAAAGAATACATAAATGTTCCAATTCTTGTAAACTTTCAATCAAGGAATAGAGATTGATGGATGCTACTTATTTCTAGGTATTCTCATAAAATTTAATGAAGCATTGTTATATTTGCAAGCAAATTATGAGAATTCGTTAGTAGTTAAGATGTAAATGATTCCCTATTAGGTGAAGTAGCACTAAATGAGGGAACAGTAGTGGTAATTTTGCATGCTTTTAAAGTGTAAACTAAAGTTTGTGTATTATCATGAAGAAGCATGTTATATTTTAAAATATTAAGAAAAATATATATGAGGCTTGCATTATAATAGCTTAAGGTCATAATTGTAAAGGGAATTTCAATTTCCTTTTTCAATTATAAGGTAGATTTGAAAAAGTATGTAAAAGTGTGAGAAAATGAATTATCAATCTATGCATCCTAATAGGAACCCAAATATAACAATGCATAATGGGAAACCCTTGTCACATCAAGGAAATTTAAATACTAAAAGCTATAGAGCTATAAATTTTAGTAACATTTATGGTTATCCAAATGTTGTACTAGCTAAGATTACAGATAGGGTACAAAAATTTAATGGTGAAAATTTTGAATCAACACACAAACATCTACAAGAGTTCATTGATGTGATGGGTGATTATGAAATGGATTTTGAAGATGTTGTCATGAAATTGTTTGTTCAGTCTCGAAAAGGAGATGCCATAGACTCGTTCTCATATCTACTAGCATCTTCCATATATTCATGAGATGAGTTTAAAGTAGTGTTCTTGGAACATTTTGCTAAAAAGATTGATCCAATCTTAATAAGGAAAAAGTTCATGAGTATGGAGACAGGGGAAGTTGAGTTAGTCCCATTTTTTAATCTTATATTTTTAAAGATAATAAGGAAGATCCCTAAAATCCTAAGACCAAATAAGGAAAAATGTTTGGTTGTGTACTTAGGTGCTTTTGATAAAAAGATGAGCTACCTATTAAGAGACAAAGAGCCCACAACATTGCATCAAGCATATCAAATTTTAATAGATATTGAAAATAACTTGAAGTATTCAATGATGAAAGAATACTCAGTCATCAACATTACTCAGTCAGCAACATTGATCATCCTAGTGCATTGGGTGCAAATGCAACTAATGGAGAAAATAGCTGAGATCTATGTCAAAATGATAAGGCTCCTAATGTTTCAATTTCTCTATCACCACAATATGGAAACCATAATAAGCTCCAAATTGAATATCCAAAAGATCAAAGTAAAGTTTATATCAAATGTATTTTGTTGAAAGATTGTATGAAATGAAAAGGCACAAAGGAGAATCACCTTATGATTTGTTTTCTAGATTATTTGATGCCTTGTTCGAGATACCCAAAAGTGTTAAACTAGAAGATTCAAGGTGCATTGATCTATTTTGTGAAATGTACTAGTTAGGACTAAGTACCTTGCCAAAGGAGTTGAAACCACACAATTTAAACCAATTATTTGACTGGATAAAAATTGTGGAGGGAACTAAGAATGATTATGCACAACATGTAACACCCCTAGATGTTAATGCGAGTTATCCTACTAAAAAGGATCAGGAAACAATGAAAATAAATGTAAAAGGTGCATTGGGATGTGAACATCTATTTAGTTACATGGGAGAATATAATGATTGTAATCAACTCACAAATGCCATGTCTACAAACCATTACAATAGTGCTATAGATCAAGATGCACAATATGATAATAGAAGATATGTGCATGACTTGCATCCTTTAGATGTCTTGGATAGTAAATAAGAGGACGTACAAGAGATTATCCCATCTCATGATTTGATCAATAGCTATTGTGCTAATGTTGATGATTCTTTATTACAAACCAATGATTGAGACATGGAAAATAAAGGTTTACATATCCACTCTGATGAACCTAATTGTAGTCTCAGTATTCATGGGTTTTCATGCTATGGTAGTTGTGATGGCATTGATTCATGTCATTCTTCTGATAATCATGGTTATTCTTGTCAAAAGGAGATTGAATCCTTTACTTCAAGAAATTATGATGAGAATAATGCAAATGTTTTTATGCTTGGGAGTGAACATTTTTCTTCATGTAAAGAGCCCTTAGAATGTGAATCAATGATGTCAACTAGAAATGAGGTGGAAAATTCTAGTGATAATTCTATATGCTCTTCAAGTGATTACAATGATTTTGACTGTGATAATGATTTGCAAGGTATAGATCTTCATGTTGAGGAAGTAGAAGTTGTCATGAAAGCAATGAGGATAATGCATATTCCTTGTTTGACGAACCCCCATCCCCACCAACTAACAAAAGTAATGATCCTTATTGGTGCAAAAATAATCCACTTTTTGAGGATTTTGATGAAGCATTTAATGCCTTGTTAGGATATGGCCATGAGCAAATGGAGTGGAACATAGATAAATCTTTTGAACGTAGTGCTTATGAGTCTTTCACATTTGGGACTGATGTTATAAGTAGGATTAAAGATCAAAATAAGATGGAAGCTTATGAATATGATTGTTCTTATGGGGATGGACTAGAAATACTTAAATTGCTTGATAGATACAATGATTCAAGCATCCATAGTACCAATTTCTCACAAGTTTGCAAGTGCATCGAAAAACTACACCGAAAAGATACTTGGAATGTGATTTGATTTTTTCTTCAATGAAGCATATTAATTTTGTGAATGTTGAAGAATTTGAAAATAAGCATATGTGTGTTCAATATGCCTATCTTGAGTATGGTCCTATAAATATTGAAGGTGTTAATGAAAATGTTAGTTCTTTAGTTACTCGTGCATGTTGTGTGAAGCTTAGCCCAAAATGATAGTTTATAGATTGATGAAAGAGGAGGTTCAAATTTGAATAACTAAGTTATACATCATGATAAACATATGGATCAAGGATTAGAAATATTTCCCACTTGTAATGAGAAATTATTTGATGAATTACCAAATATTTTTGACATTAGGGTAAAAGCACAAAGTTGTGTCACACTTTTAGCCAACTTAGCAGCATAACTTCATTTAAGTATTTCTAACTAAAACTCAATTTTGGTCAAACATATGATCTAGTAAGATTCATTCTAGCTAAGTTAGATACTTCCACAACTTTTCAACTAAAATTGTTGGTTAAAAATATACGGAGCACCACTTTGAGTCTAATTACCAAAAATATAAAATTATTTGAAAATTTTTGAAGTTTCAATAACTCCTACTAATGTAAATTTATAGACCCCAAGCAACATGAGGGAAAGAAAAATTCCATAGTTTCCCAAGAGTAGGATTGTGTGTTGGGGCTTTCCATTGTATAAAGAAGTCTTCAATTGACAAGGGGAAAACCCAAGATAATTGCCAAGTAATAGAGGAATTTTTCCTAAATCAAGACTACAAAAGGACAATGAAGAAACAAATGACAAACTGACTCAGCTTCCATCTTGCAAAGATAACATCTATGGAAGGAACGAAATAATAGAATTTACAGAGATAAAGAATCTTCGGTGGCCATTGTGTTTGATAAAATAATTAGATTATTGAAAGAAAATTTCAATACTATCCCCCGAAAGGTTGGTAATACCGAGAAAGTGGCTTGTTCGTCCTATGATCTCACGGTAGCCAAGGAATGGAATATTAATCTTGATATTTCCTGTGTCCCTAAACATGCTAAGAAGGATAGGGAGGGTGTCTACTGGACTTTTCCGCCTAATGGTTGGATCAAAGCCAACTTTGATGGGGCGGCTAAAGGTAATCTTGTGGCGGCAAGATGCAGCGGAGTCATAAGGGATTATTTTGGAAATTTCCTCGGTGCGATTGCCACTCCCCTTGGTTCTCAAACCAATCACCTTACTGAGGCTACTAGAGCTTTTCATGTTATAAATTTGGCTCATAGTCTAAATTTTAAAAACCTTTGTCTTGAAGGGGACTCTAAAAATATTATTGAATGTCTTTTAGGTAGGTCCCCCCCTCATGGACCATAAAGTCTTGGATTGATGATGCTATTTCGACTTTAGCTAAGTTTGATAATATAAAGGTTTCACACGCTTATAGAGAAGCCAATGTTGTGGCGGACTTTTTTGTGAATGAAGGGGTTAAAAGTAAAGGACAGTGCACTTGGCTGAATAATAGTGATTTAGGTGCTAATGTTCGAGCCTTATTGAACTATGATGTGTCACATGGGAAAGATGTGTGTCATCTCATTAATGATGATAGAACGGGGAAAATACATCACTATCATTAGATTGCATGTGACCGAGCCAATTTACTTATCATGTAAGTTTGCTTGGCATGCTTTGTGGGCTCACTGGTTTGGCGAGACCATTTCGAGTCAAGATTTCATCTTTGTCTACTTTACTGTGCTTGCTAAAATGGGAGGAGATAGAAAAAGAGTTGAGCTGGACAACTTTGAGATGCACACAAGAAACACTAAAGTGTGGAACAAAGTCAAAAGTGGGGGTTTACTCCCTTTTCTGGAAAAACTCCATGGGTCTAATCAGGAAGCTACTGAGCATTTTGAGAGGAATTGGGAAAATGGGGAATTAACCCTTTTTGGTAGGAAAGTTCAGTTCGACGAAAATTTTATAGCTAAAGTGACTGGCATGTCCACTGAAAGACACAGAATTTTTCAAGACAGGGTTTTCTCTGATGAAGCTGTGGTCAAATTTTTGAAGAAAGATAAGGAAAGATTGAAACTAGTGAAAATTTCTAACAGTTACTTTGAGGCCGACACCATTAAAGCTCTCTGGAGAAAATTTATTCATGTCATCATGGAGTATATAACTCTAGATGGTCTTTTCACTAGGGTCTACGGCTATCATTTTGCCTTCCTCAACCATTTTCACTATAAGGTAAAGGTTTCTCTTCCCCACTATCTTCTTTGCTCCTTAAGAAAGAGTTTGGATGACCATAAGAAAAACCCAAAAAGATATCCTATTTTGCATACTAGTTTGATTAGGTTAATTGTTGAACATTTTCAAAATATGTTGGCCCCTGCTAATTTGGATGCTTCCCCAGAGTCCGAGGAGGATGATACTGAACCTAGTTGTTCGGGGAATTTTCCCAATTTGAGCCCAGTGAGGATGGTCCTGAGTCTGCCCTCTGTTTAGACTGGCAAGAAAACTCAAATCCATAATCCCCAGTCTGTTAAAGCCTGCCCTGCTTCTAAGCCTGGAAGCTCTACTCCTAAAACCAAAGGTGCTGGAAAGAATCTACCTATTAAAAACCTTGTCTCTTATTATGAAGACTCTCCTCATTCTGAGGATTTTGGCGCTAACATTAATTCTTCCTATGTTGTCCCGTCGTCGGATAGAGATGTTAGAATTGGATCCCCTGGAGCCTCCGACCCTGCAAAAAATTGCTTCAATCTTGATAGGGAACCCTCTGCTAACTTCTTGGGTATAGCTAGGAATAATGCAATGGACCATTTCAAATTGTCGAAATGGGTCTTTCATGAAATCAATGATCTGAAAATAAAAAATTGGGCCCTCCAGAGTAAATTGGAAGAAATGAGAGATAAGGTTTATGTGTTAAGTAAGAAGGATGAAGAGCGTAAAGATCACAATGCAAGTAAAGAGATCCAAGACAATGTGGGCAAGGACAGAAGGATTGAAATAGATTTGAAAAAAATGAAAAGTACTGTGAAGATAATTGCCAAACAAAACAATAGGATGGAAAGGCATAATGCCATCATTATCAACACTATGACTAAAAAATTGGACAAAGCTCAACAGGGGTCCTTGGTAGTTGACTTGGAAGAGGTGAAAGATAAAAACTAAGAAGAGGACATTGGGATTTCAAAGAGAACCAAGGCTAATCTAAAAAGGAAGGAACCCCCCACGCCGCAGATGATTCAAACATTCAAGAAGGGTGTTCAGGATATGTAGGACCTAGAGGCAGAGACTGAGTCTGTTCTGAAGACTCTAGGTTAGTTGTTGCTAGTTTTTTGGCTTGCGTTTCGGCTAGTTTTTTGATTGACCTTCCTGGTCTTTTGTGGTTGGCTACTGCTTTTTACGGTATTTTCTTTTTGCAGCCTATTTTTATCTTTGGTCTGTTTTGTCCTCTTTCTTTTGTAAACTTGAGTGGTTGGTCCACCATAAAATTATTTTTCCTTTATCAAATATATATATATATATATATATATATATATAAAAATACCCTTTTGTAGATCCATAAGTGTAGTTTCAAAAACATATTTAATTTAATAGTTTAATTATTATTTATATATTATTTTTTATTTTTACTAAAACTAGGTTATCAATACAAAATATTAGGTTGATTACAATGCTATGGAAAAATACTAAAACTTATTTAAAAATTTGAATAAAATATGATACACTAGATAAAAGAATCTATTTTAAGATGGTATAATTTTTTTTCCATTTTAGATAAATATTTAATATGAAAGTTGACATCCAATGAAACAAAAATTTTATTCATCAAATTTTAATATTTATTTAAAAATATATATTTATCAAAATTGGATAAAAGTGTATCCATGCACTAAAGTTTCAAGTTACAAATACACGCAAAAAAAGAAAAAGAAAAAGAAAATATTACTATAAAAAAATTTACATCTCATGAAACTTTAGTTTTTAGCATTTTCTCAACAACTAAATTATAGTGTTAATTTATCAAACTTAGTTTAAAATTATTTTTTAATTTTCTTAAAAAAATAATTACATAAAACATACTAAAAAAATACATATTTTACTAGTTTACATCATTTCAAAATTCAAAACATATATGCCACGTTTTAGTGATTCAAGTTTAAAAGTTGGATCAGTGATGGTCGTTTCCTTTATAAAGAGTGATACAAATTTGTTCTTTTACCAATTACATGACTATTTGAGTTGCATGAGGAGCAATCAAGTGATGCAAATGACATGGGATGCAATGTTGATCAACATGAATGTGCAATTGAGTCTTCTGTTGATGTTCTTCATCTTCTCAACATGATTGTGAATAGGTTTTCATCCAACAGGAGTAGCACTTATGAGGAGAACAAGGAATTTTAATCAAATGTTAGCGAACAATATTTGAATCATGAAGGCCCAAATATGTACCCATATATTATAGTGACTCATATAAAGATGCCCTTGAATATGCATCTTTTATTTTTGATATATTTGGGAATAATTTGCATAGTGCAGAACAAAAAGTATTTTATGGCTTTCAGTTTAGTGTGCAAGATGCCCAAGTTCATGATAGTGGTAGTCAAATTGATTATGAAGGTTTCAATTTTCCAATTTATTTAGAACAAATCAAGTTGGATCAATTTAATGAACAAATGGATTATACACACTATGGAATGAATGGGTTTCAAATGTTGTCCAATTGCACTCCTTAGCTAGATATATTTTGTAAAGATGAGGGTAATTTTGGGAACATGACAGGTTCAACTGCTCATGTTAACCAGAATGGAGTTGATTCCGCAAGATTGCATGGTAGAAGTGTTGATCCATTATAGATATTTGAGGACAAGGTTTTTGACAAAGGAAAGGGTTTCCTTTAAGCTTTGGAGGCCTAGGCCTCCAATTTTGGAGATTGAAGCCTATGGAACTGAAGAGGCTTATGAAATCTGGGTGGAAAATATTTTATTGGCCTTGTAAATACTATAAATAGGTCAAGTGTGCTTCTTTCTTTCTACGTGTACTTGTCTTGCCTAGGAAAGCTCCTAGTTTTTTTTCCTTTTTGTTGGTCTACTTTAATGAGATCTAGATTCTCACCATACCTTCCAAGGGTATGCATCCTCGAACATAAACCACTAATATAGCTTCCAAATTTTTTTGCAAAATCTTGAGAAAAAATTTTTTTGGCCATAATTGTGAGCTTCTGCATCTAGGGATGGGTTAGGGTTTTGGTCTAAAAACCTTCATTTTTCAATATTTCATTATAAACCCTTGGTATTTTTTATTTTGTCTGGGCTTGTTACAACCAATCATTTGTTACCTAAGTCAACAAATGAGTCATTGAATTTATTATATATACACCTAAAATGGTCAAGACATTTAATTAACTAAATAATAGTTATTTATTTATATAGTTCATATCCTTTAATTCTTCAAATCTAAAATCATATTCCTCTAATTTAATTAAATAAAAAAAATTCATAAGCTTGTCTTATTTAATTAAGTTTCACTAATCTTGGATTAGGAACTCAAGCACATGTCTACAACTTTTTCATGCCACCTCACCAAGGTCACATGACATTAAATAATTCTAAATTTTAAATTAGAATTATCTTCAACAAATTTTCAAACACATGGCTTATTCCTCACACAATTATTCCACAAACTTTGAACACATGGTCTTTTTCTCACACAATTGATTCCTACATCTATTTGGCATGTTGTCTTTGGTCAAGGGAACACCTTCTCAATTCTTTCCATTTCCACTGTTCATCCCTCTTGTTTAAATCTAGATTGTCGATCACTGCCACATCACAAGATGCTTAGAAAAGCCTATAAATACAACCCTTTTCCATTGTATTTGGCATCCCACATTTGAGTAGAGTTATCATGCAGGAATATCGTTTGAGCATTGGAGCATTTTGGAGTCTTATAGTTGCATTTCATATCATGCTTTATTTCATAGTTACATTTTAGAATCACACTTTTCTTTATACTTGCATTGTATACCATGCATTGCTTTATAGTTGCATTTTAGATTAATATATTCATAGTTAGCATTTGAGCATATGTAGAATCATCCTAGCTTCATATCATAGAATTTACATTGTATAATCTAACATCATTATCCATTCATCATAATATCCATTACCATAACATTCATCACATTAGTTTCATGGAGGAACTTAATTGGCTTGCATGTTGAATATTATCTAGTTTATCAAGTTGTCATTTTAACAACCATAGTGCATATAAAAATTTGACACGAAATGGTTTAAATAAATCCTTGAGAATAGAGGATAATGAAATGTTCTTAAACATTTTTTTGATTGCAAAATAGAGTAGTTTATTTGATTTAAATCTTTGATATAATTTGTCTCATTGGTGTTTGTGTTGATTTACTAACAATTCCCACATTTCACACACACATAAAATGGCACGGCTGGAAGTGATGTTATAGCCCAATCGTTAGTTCTTTTGGTGCATATGACAAATATTTCGACACATACGACTTTTGTTTCAACACATCAAAGGAATATTTTAGTGCATTCAGGGTCTATTTTAGCGCATATGACATTTCTTTTGATGCATCCAACAAATGTTTTAGCACATACAGGGAGTATTTTAGTGCATTATGTCTTTTCTTTAGCGCATTCAGTATTTTTTTTATTGCATTGGGGTGTTGTTTTAGCACATAGGCTAGTTTTTATAGCACATTGATTAGTTATTTTAGCACATAGAGTAGGTTTTTTAGTGAATTTATTAGTTCTTGTAGCACATTAATGTTTTAGCACATGCGATGACTATTTTATTGCATCTATTTAAATTTGAAAAATTCAAGAACTGATTGGTGTTTTTTACTTATAGGTACTTTTATACGCTAGTCAAAGACAATCTTATCAAACTACTGATGATTTATTCAAGGGTTGGAGTTATTTAAATGCTTTATTTTGCTTAAGATAGGCATCTAGCTTAATTAAGAAGGATAAAGAACACCATGTCTTTTATGCTTGATGAATGGTAGGAATATGCTCTCCCCTTAACTGGGTGACCAAAAAGCCAAACCCATTCACTTTTTTTTTATACTTAGAGGTCCTACCTTGTGGGAAAAATTAATCACCCAAGGGAATGACCCAACTGGTAACATGCTAAATCCAAGCAACTTCCAACTAGGATATAAATGTGGGTACTTAGGTAAAGTTCAAGTATCACGAGGATTGTTCTGACAAGAAGGGAAACAATACTCTCTTGCCGCATAGATGATCCCCCACAAACAGAATGCCTATACTAGAACCCTTTTTTGTAGCAAGGCCAAAATCCTTATTCTAGTTGTTGGTGCAAGAATGGTTGTTCTGAAGCCATCCCACATTCTTGTAGCTTTTAGTAGAGATGAGAAATATGCCATGGGAGATTCATGGGTATTGATGCTTGGCTGCCCTGTAGAAGTGAGTGTCATGGAGGGGATCTAGTGGGGTCAAGCATCTAATCATCTACTATAAGTAAGCATAGTTGGACTAAAATCTAAGTGGGAATCCAATAAATATTTTCTTACATAGCCTTAAGTCATACATGCTTGATGTGTCTTTACCAATGTTTTTTTGAACAAATTTAAAACAAAAAAATCGCATGTTGTAAGTAAAAACCTTGATTCAAGTAAAAATCCATTGAAACAACCAAGTCTCTAACTAAAAAATTCAAACAATAAAAAACTTCAAAGAAATTACATCATTTTCCTAGTTCAACGCATCTGCTATATTTTCTAGTGCATTTGTGCAATCCTGTAGCACATTTGACTATTGTTCTAGTGCATTTGTGAAATTTACCAGGACATTAACCTTTGTTATAGTGCATTCAATCAATCTTATAGTGCATCTGAGCATTTTTCCAATGCATTTACCATTTTTTATAGTGCATTTGTTCATTTTTTGGCACATCAACCCTCTATTTTAGTGCATCTAGGCAATCTTATAGCACATCTGAGCAATTTTTTGGCACTTCCATCCTTTTTTTTAGTGCATCTATCAAATCTTTTAGTGCATCTGGGCTCTCTTTTAGGGCACTCATTAAATGCAAAATGCAAGAATTAAAGTTGTCCCATGTTTCACTATTTGAACCAAAATTTTAGAATCTTCTTACGTCCAGAATCATTACATAGGTACCATAGAGTCTAAACTTGTCAAAATTGACCTCTACAAGTGGAATTATCCAACCTAAACCAAGATTTAACATCTCAAAGTGCTAAAATCATCAAATTTATCACACCTTTTTATTGTTAAGCCTAGTTTCATCAACAAAATTTGTCATCCTTTCATAATGAAACAAAGCTATATAGTCAAATCAAACTTATTCTCATTAGAATTTTTCATTCTACTTGACTTAGTTGTAATCCTTAGCACTCTTCCAAACTTAGATTGAAGGTTAGTCAAAGCATAACACTAGTATGCCCATTCAAACAAGGTTGCAAAAATAAAAACTCAAGGAAAAAGGACTTGAACTCAAAACACTAAAAAGAAAAACATCGAAATGAAAAAAATTAGAACTCCAACCATTGAAAATCTCAACATTGAAACTCAAAAAATCGAAACTCCAAACATCAAAAGTCAAAACAGTGAAACACAAAACACCATGGTAGAAGCTGAAGAGAATCCTATCCATGGAATCCACAACAATGAAGGGGAAGAAATAATTGAGGAGGATATCCAACATGTTGAACAAGATCCCAACTTCCACAAATGTTTAGAAAAGATTTTTGAAAGAAATGGGGAAAAATACCTCCTTATGCTAGCTAAACAAGGTGCAAAATTTTAGGATGATTTTGATGTAAATTAATTGAAAGCACCTTCACAAAATCCTGAAAATGATCCAAAACAAGTGGTTTCCATAACTCATCAAATGAAGAACCTTCAACAACAAATTCTTGATATGCAAAGGGGAACCTCCAAATGATACTTGATACAAGACATTTTTCCTTATCCATTTGATCAAATTATCCACATGATCCCCTTTCCCAAACATTGTGAATTCCCAAAGTATGACAAATACAATGGAAAAATTAATCCAATTGATCATGTCAGACAATTTAGAACCATGAGTCTTGAATTTGCATATGAAGAAACCTATTTTATGAGACTATTTCCACACAACTTAGGTGGAAAATTCCTCGAATGATTTTCCAAACTCGCACCACCAATTAAAACCTTTGAATAATTGGTCAACAAGTTCATCACCCAATACTCTTAGAACATTCAACATGACATAACAATGAAAGACCTTTGTAACTTGAAACAAAAGAAGTGTGAATTGTTCCTTGCATTCTTGCAAAAATGGAGTTTATTTGCATGATATTCTCATCCTATCCCTAAAAAAGAAAAGATATAAATCTTTATCGAAAACCTCAATGACAAGATGAGTTATAGATTGGAATTACAATGTCCACCTACCTTAAAAAAATTGATTGAAAAATGAATAAAAAATCAAAGAGGCCTTATAGTCAAGAGAGGGGTCATCAAAATTTACAATGAAAACAACTCATCAAACTCCTCCAACAATTACAATAGTGGTGACAAACCCAAGTTTTGGAAACGAAACAAGAATGTTGGAAATAACGATGGTTCAGTTGAAACTCAAAATGTGAAACCTGTATTCAACTTAACCGTAGCTGCAGCCAAAACTAATCAGAATAACAATCCACCCAACAACCAAACCAATAGCCAAAACAACAACCAAAATGTCAACCAAAGCAACAATCAAGGTAATGCTGGATCTAGAACACCATCATATCGAACATCCTCAAATCGAAGAAGGTTCACACCTTTAGGACAATCATCAGAATCAACATTGAAGGAACTTCTTAAAGCTAAGGTCATAACATTACCAGAGGAAAGAAATTGGGAACCACAAGTTAAACCTCCATGGTGGAACGATGCTCATTTTTGTGACTTTCATCGCAACAAGGGACATAAAACCAACGACTACATGTAATTGAAGCACTTGATACAAGACTTAATTGACAACAAGACAATATTTGTAGAAGGACCCCAAAAAAACAATGATCATGGGGCATTCAAGAACCCTCTACCCAACTACGAAAAAAGTTGATCTTCTTCTTCAAATACCAAAGGAAAAGATAATTTATATTTATGATTCTACCCATTCTTTGTGTTGGAGATGGTTGGAGAATCCAACCAAGGACATTGAAATCAAGAACCAAAGAAACATTTACACACTTGAAAATTAGCATCATGATATCGATGCCACCTCACATCAAATCAATGACATTGTTCCCATAAATCTAATCACCAACATCATCATAGATGACAATAAAATCAATGTTATCAAAATTAGAGAGAAACAAGACAACTCACCGATCAATGCAATCACACAAGGAAAAGCCAAGGTAACATTGAAAGGAGCTACCTCTTCCACATCCAAAGCACCTACTACTATCCATGCAACCCAATATAACATAGTTGATCAATTGTAGAGAATAACCACACAAATATCCATATTAGAAATTCTCAATATTTCACTTGCTCACAAGGAATTCTTGGAACAAGCTCTAGTCACCACCATGGTACTCAAAAATCTAGAGGCTTGCCAATTTCAAACTATGGTGGGACATTTGATTGCACCGCACTACCTATCATTTTTTGAACACGATGATGTATGCATCACCCATCTGCACAATGTTGCCCTCCACATTGAGGCCTTAATCCACAAACACCACATTAAACATCTCCTAATAGATGGAGGAGTTGGCCTGAATATATGTAATTTGAAATGTGTCTATGCACTAGGCTATTCAAAAAAGGCTATTGATCCTAGAAAGAAAATCATGATAAAAGCATATGATGATGAGGAGAATTCTTCACAAGGGTTGATAGTGCTACCTATTCAAATGGGACCTATTGTCAAAGATATACTGTGTCAAGTATTGGACAAAGAGTTTACAAACAACATACTCTTAGGAAGACCTTGGATTCATGACATGCAATTAGTTCCATCCACATATCACCAATGTCTGAAGTTGCCTTTCAATGGGTAGGAAATCACTACTGCAGCTGACTCAAACAACCCCCAATATTGTAACACCCTCAAGACAACCCAAGATGCTTTTGTACCGTGCACAACAGGGAAGCTCCAACTCATGGTTCACCAAATGATGGGAAAAAACTAAATTCTTTGTCAAAGTGGGTTGAGAAAAAGGACCAATCAAAGGATAAAGGTATAGGTTATGTCAATCCCTCAAGTAAAGAAAGTACATCAAATTCTTCGTCAAACCAACCCAAGATAAAGGATCAATCAAAAGAAAAAGGTATTGGTAATTCTACTCCACAAAATTAGGAAAGCCAACTCAAATCCTTATTGAGACAAGTTTCCAAGATCCAATTGAAAGACAAGGGCATGGGGGAATACTCATTTGAGAAATCCTTATGTTTATCACAACTTTCATCTTCTCCTAAATCATATGGGCAGCCATCAACATTAAGACAACAATCATCAGAGCCTACCACACTCTTTGATGGCACCTTTGTAAGAGTAGGCATGATAGTGGATGAGTCATGACAAAGAAGTTTTAAACTGGTTATACAAAGATGAAGAATCATCACAATTATCCACCTCATGTGTACAAACAAAGTAGTCTAGTAAAGGAAAGGAAATCTTGGAAAAGATGGGATATGAGGGAAAAGGTCCTATCGGTAAAAGGAAAGAAGGAATCATAGAACCGATACAACCTATCACAATGCAAGCCAAGGATAAAACAAGATTGGGGTATAGAGAAGAATCAAGAGAAGAAACCAAACAACAAGTTATTGAAAGAATCCTACAACTACAAGCTAGTGATGATCAAGAAATTGATTTAAATGAATATGAGTGGGATTTTCTATCTGAAGATTCTTGTCATGACAAGGACATTGATGTGGTACACGAGTATGCACCCATACATGAGGAGGGTCAAAGTTCAGGTTACATGTCACTTGAAATAGGATCACAACATATTGATGACTCCAGCGAAGATGATCAAATTCATAGCACAACGGATAATTCAGAGGAGAGTTACCTTATAGACATTTATTTCACTATTGGACAGTCCAAAGACATCACCATCAGGACCCTTATTGCATCTGAATTTAGCTAATCCAACGACTCCTTACCCCTAGTACATCCTGAACTCATAGATTGGGACCAAACTGAGCCATTTAATGTGCCCATCTTTTCAAATGATGATGCTATTATCAAATTCCTTTGTTTCATCAATCCTGAAATAGATTCCACCATTGAACATCATAACAAGGCTTCCAACAAGGAAAGTGTCAAATCTTCTAGCTACAAAATGAATAATACAGGGAATAGATTTGATGGTGAAAACCATTCAATGGCAGTATTAGATCTAGAAAAAGTAAAAATAAAGAGTGTATCCAATGGTGAAAACCTCTTTGAGGCACTAAAGGATGGAATATTTGACACACTCCTATAACACTTTCAAGAATGATCCAAACCATTGGTTGAACCTATATAGTCTATCAATATTTGAAATGAAGATATAGTAAGGATTGTCCATCTAGTAGAATCCTTGACAAGTCAAGAAAAAAAAAAATCATCAAATTCTTTACAAAAAGGAAAATCAGCTTTGCTTGGTCATATGTCGCATGCCAAGGATTTTATCTATAACTCATCATGC
>VDFB02131360.1:0-36280 GCA_007258455.2 Sequoia sempervirens | reverse complement strand
AAATAGACAATCCATGAAAATCTTACATCAAACAAAGATCATTGGACATAAAAGCATGAAAAAATATGAAATAAGCAACAAAATATACTTGATAAGTTATCTCCAACATGCATGTTCAGTTACATACTCCCATTTCAATACTACTAAAGAGTAAAGACTTAACCAAACTCCATAAAGTCTTACAACTTAGGTGGTTTCAAGTAATTTGATATGAATGCATATTTTCCACACACTAAGACATTCAAGATCTTGAGCATAATTCCAATAAGATAGCAAAATCATATTGCACTCATTTCATATTGCACTAGAAATATTGAGATTTTGTTAATGCTAAATCCTAGCAACAAGGTAGGTATGCTTACTTTTGATGCTGTGTATATACAGAATAGAACATATTTACAATGTCTCAAACTCGTGGCTAGGACTTCCACAATGATCAATATGGCGCTTAGCCATTAGGAAATGTAATGTCCCATTTTTGATGTCCTTCTTCAGGCTAGTTGGGTTTTGGCTCACTTACTATTTTTAGTAAGTGCTATATTTAGTAACTGGTCCGGCAAATAGAGCAGTGTAGGGTTTCCTGTTTGGGCAATGTGTGGAAATTGACCGATGAGCTTTAATGCTTTGTGCCAGTCCTTTTTGTGGGGTTTTTCAATGTTTCAAGCGAGACTTCCTATTTTTAGAAGGGGGCCAGTCCAATGCTTACTATTTACAGTAAGTCACGTTGCATATCAGTTTCTCTCCAGTTTGAGTTTTCAGTGTTTCTTACTATTTTTAGTACTTGCTAAAAATAGTAAGTCTATTTATGGAAAGCCGGTCCAGCTCAGGCTACTTTCAACAGTGTCATTTCAGCTGGCATTGGGTTGCTAAGGTCAAATTATTTTACTATTTGTATTTCCTCTCTTGAAATGCGTTTTAATAAATTTATTTTATAACTTTATGTTGAGGGTCGGAGGGGACATAAACTTGTACCTTGGTGCCTAGTTGATGAACTTAAGTTGTTTTAAAAAGCAACAAAATCACATTTGAAGGTTGGATAAGGAGGGAGCCTAGGAGTAAAATGAAGTTTTAAAATGAAAGTCAAGGCAAAAAGGGCATAGCATTTGGAGGGAGTTCATGTTCAAACCTAATTTCACCCTAATTTCTCATTGAGAGAATATAACTTCATTTTAGAGCCTCATTTTGGGTATGTTGAAAGTGGATGCATAACAGGATGCTGCTGGTTTTACACCAGAGGTCTGCAGTTCATTGTTGAGGACGAAAACCCTCTACAATCAAAAGCTGGTTTCGATAGTGAAACAATTACCCTAGCTGGTTGGGGTGTGGTTCCATCTAGGGATCACTTCAAAGCTTCACTATCCTCGGTTTCAGTCAAGAAATCATGAAGATATTTGAGTACTTTTGAGGTTTGGATTTGGGTTTTGGCTTGTGGAAGCGTGGCTTCAATTTTGGTGTGAGTTTGGTATGGCTTTATGGTGAATTTCAGTATTTTTTCTGAGCACTTGTTACAAGGGCTGAATCTGATATTTTATTCATAACTTCATATTGATTTGGAATGGAGATATGGGTGCTGGTTATTTGAATACCCCTGACTGACGCAACTCATTACATGTATTTACTTTGATTTATTGGCAAGAGACTGATTTTTAATAGCAGATCACCCATTTCTGGGTGGTGGCCCAACTGAAGTACATTTCCAGGAAATTGGGTCGGTTGTGTCAGGGTCTGCCCAGTTGCCAACGTGGGTTTTGAAAGAGTGTTATTTGGCGCTGAGTATGCAGGGTTTTGTTGGGGGGATCCCTTGGTGAAAGTCGTTGCAATCTGAAGATCATTATTGGCTGTTATGAGCTGCATAAACCAGGTCTGAGGTTATTTTCTGTGTTGTAATGAATTGGTTTGTGACTGAAAATTTCTGATGTAATTTCTGAATAATAAATCTGATTGTTATCATTGCTAGCCAAGTTATTTCATGTTACTTTTCTGCATACAAGTTATCTATTCATTATCATCTTGAAACTTTGAATGGCACATTGAAAATAAAGCAAACATCTTCAAAACCTCTCAAACAGCAAACAGAAAACACAAACATTAAAAAAAAAAAATCAGGGGCACCTATTACAGGAACAAGTGACTCTAACACCAACCACTGACTCATATGAATGTCAAGGCTTCCTTTTTGGAATGGATTGACCCACCCAGAATCATGTAATAAGATAAAATTTATAAATAAAACAACACTAGCAAGCATAGATTTAAGGAATGAATAAAAACAAGAGAATCAACTCCCACAAGATACAACATTAAGGTAAGAGATGCATGCTCATTTTAAGGGTTACATGGTTATTTTTTAATGGTTTAATCTCAGATGTAACACAATCATCTATGCAGTATTGTTATATGGGCTTGTTGTCAATCATAATTGTTACTATCTTGGTTGTCAATGAAATCTTGGTGCATAGGTTGTGTAAAGGGTATGAGGAAAAGGCAGCTAAGGAAAGAGCTTTCTTCCAGTTCAGATAAAGTAACAACCTCTTGTAAAATTATCCTCAAGTTCTCAAAGAGTCCTACAATTGGAGAAAATTGATTAAGTGTGAAAATCAATTAGGAAGGCAAAGAACATAAATTATAAAATGATTTTTACTTGTAGTATTGAGAATTTTACATGATAGAGGACAAAATTTAGGGCAATACATTGTTTACACAAGTGCAATATCTTTTGTAGCGAAATTGTGGTGAGATGATGTCATGTCTTCATACGAAGACAATGATTTTTTATCAAAAATAACTTATAACTTATCTGCTAATATATATAACAGCTCAACAAATTCTGGAAACGGCACTTTTATTAAGAAATTCTTACTCCTCTTACAAAATGGAGACTTATTGCAAGTGTGAATATAGAGGGAGACTAACAACTTAAACAATTCTTACAATTAAAATATGACAATCCAAACTCAGTTTCTGCTACTGAAAGTTCATGTGTCACACGCTGTAATAGTGTTTGCTTTGTTTACCCTACCTTGCAGGTGTTCTGTGCTGGTATATGCTACGATCTGCAGTCCTTTTATTCATGCCCGGTAAGCATTTATTTGCAATTGTGTTGAACTAGAAAGGTGCCAGATTTGTTTGCTAAACTGAACTGTTGTGATGAACAAAAAAAGGAGCTGAAATAGACTGCTAAACTGGACTGTTATGCTGAAACTAGGAGGGTGCTGAATTGAATGCTAACTAGACTGCTACACTGAAATCTTTAAGCTCTATGTAATTCCCAAACTGGAATCACCAACTGGGAACCCGGTTTTGTAGTGTCCCCTTTCAAAGTGGATCATATGTTGTGAAAGGTTAGCCTATTTCTTGGACCCTTGTGGGCTAACTCGAATTGGTTAGAGGGTCAGCGGTACTTTCTGAGAGTTTGATTGTTCATTTCTAGAGCCCGACCTGTTCACAATGTAAAAGGCCATGCTATGTGAGTCTACGTACTTTCCGACGGGCAATGTGGATTATATATGGTGTTTGAGTGAGTTATGGGTTTTGGCGATTTATTAATGGGATTTAATATTTAATTATAAACAAATTGACTCTTATTTTAAATCAATTAAATACTTTCAAAAGTGATTTAATATTTTAAATCACTCTTAATGAATAAAGTGCGCCCAAGTATTTAATTCATATACTATTGAAATGAATTAAATATTATTTAAAAGATTTTAATATCCAAACGTGGCGTATTTTCTTGGGATTCGTGCCTTTGCATAAAAGGGCATTTCTGGCAATGAGAAACTCACCTTTTGATAATTTTGACTTTGCCTTGTGCTATTTCCTGTGCATTCTCCTGTGATCAGGGTTTGAACAATTTTTCCATTGAAGAACGATAACTCTTCAGTGTTGAGCACTTTTGAGGCTATGAGAGATCAACTGAATTTGTGCAGTTTGTGAGAGCTTCATACAGAGGTTCTACTGAGCTTGAGTTGTGTTTCCTATTGGATTTCTTTATCGGGCTTATAGAGGGTTTTGGGTGATGGCGCCTTCATTTCATCTAGCAGTCATCATACTTCTTGGCCGTACCTTCTAAGTGAGATTTCAGGTTGTTTGCAGTGAAGTGTGTGGCTCTTATACAAAGGTGTTTGGGCATTTCTTGGAGAAACGCCTTCTTTTCTGAGGGTTTCTCTTCATCATTTTAGGCGTTTGGCTTGTACTCTTCATCTGCCACTGTTTTCAGGCTAGATTTCGCATTCTGTAGCTTTCTACACCAGATTTGGTCAGTTTTTCACCATCTTGGCTGGCAAACTGGACTACTTTCTTAAATAAATAATCTGGACACTTTCGGGTATGTTTATGAGTTCTAAATCCATTGTTGAACATATTTATTATCTTCTGTATTGTCAATTCGCCTGAAATAACTCAGATTTACATTTTATATGCATTTATGCTGTGCGCCCCTTCTCTTCTGTCTATCAAAATTTCTCTAAAAAACTAAATAACACTTAAAGACTTAAGAAAAATTGGGGTTTGAGTTGAGAGCCAGCAGGGCTCATCACAGTGGTATCAGAGCGGTTTCCTGCCATCCTGTTGGGCATTGATCATGGCTACTTCAATTACTCAGAGGCAGTGGGACAAGAATATGGAGAAGCTGAAACAAAGTTTGAAAAAGTTGGATGAAAATCAGAAAGGGATAAATGAATTGATTTCAGATCCTGCAACCTTAGATAAAACAGCAAGGTTTATGGCATCCATCTTCAGGTCTACATCACAAAATAAAAATGAGATACATGAGGTCTCTACAGGTGAAGTATCCAGAAATCTTCACAATGAATTCTCAGCAGTTAGTGACCAGCATACAGCTGATCTTATGGAGGACAAAAATCAGACTTACATAGAAGTAGATGTTGGGCACAGGACACTTCAGGATGAGCAAGTGTTGTTTGAAGACAAACCAGTTGTATTAGAGCAGCCAAATGAAGATAAGGTTTCTTGTGATGCTTCATTAGGTGAGTCTAGCATTACTTCATCCTATCATGGTAAAGAATCAGATTGTGGTTCGATGAATGTTATTCATTCATGTGAGAGTCTATTGGAGGCCCAAGATATTAAGGTGGATGTGGAAGTTGATCCTTTACTTAGTGGGGCAGCCACTAGTGTTTTGTCTACACGTGATGAAGGAGACATTTTACAATGGCATGATGTCATTACGGATTTGTTTGAGGACAGCAGCTTAATGCCTCATCATTCTCATGAAATAGGAGCTTGTGATCATGAGCAAGCCAATGAGATAATATCATCCTTTGATGGAAGCCCTACATCCATTGGTGGACATGAAGATATCAAGCATAAGAAGACTGATTTTGTGTACTTTGGCATTGAAGAGATTAGAAGGTCTGAAATGCTGAATGAAGAGTGGTTGAGGAAGGCCAAGGAGGCTAGGTTAGTTGCTGCAAATGCAAAACAACGTCTTCAAGAGGTGAAGGAAAAAGTCAATCACCTAAACATAGCAAGATATAAAAGGATAGATGACCTTAGAAGGATTTTAACTCAAAGAGAGGATGGATATGGATATGTACCTTGTTCTAATAATGATTCACCATGTGAGGTTGAAATTGTTCAAAGTTTGGAAACTCATTCTTCTAGGGGTTGCATATGGGATGACGATGATCCAGTTTCTCTTCCTAGAGTAGATGGTATTCCGTATGATGGTCTTCTCTTCAAGTTAGATATTACTCATGATCTGGCAGCTATCTACTTGTTGCTTGGTGATTTAATCTTCTTAGACTCTTCATTGATCGATGGTTGTCCTACTTGGAGTTGGCATGATTTGCAGAGTTGGGATTTAGGAGCTACATTGCTAGATGGTTGGTTTCATGGGTTGACAGGTTATGGTGACATCATGGGTTCCAGCTATAGACAGAGATGTTGTGTTGCGGATGCTTCCCGATATTCTTACTTTATTATGATGGATGGATGTGAGTACTGTTTATATTGGGATCCAGGTGGCGACAGGATTGGTACTGTGTTTTGGATGGGTTCCATGCATTGGCTTCACCACTTTTGGCATGGTGAAGTTGAGATCAGTGTTGAGCAGCGAAAGACAGTTGATGACAGTAGGGACATTTCACAGCACTATCCTTGGGATCCTGGTGGAGTGGTTGATCCTTTGTTGTTGAGATTGCTTGCGGTCAAGCAATTTCAGTGGCGGATTGTGTAATGCGGATCATGTTCGAGTTATTTCCATTTCTTGGACCCCTTGTGGGCTAACCGAATTGGTTAGAGGTCAGCGGTACTGCTTGATTGTTCTCGTTTTCGAGCCCGGACTGGTTCACAATGAAGCGCTTAAGGCAGAGCTCATGCCTTCACCAGACAGATTATATGTTTTAGAGTTATGGGTTTTAAGTGATTTAAATATATGGATTTCATGATATTTACTTATAAAGTCAAATTGGACTTTATATTTTTTTATATCACTTAAATATTCTCTAAAAAGTGATTTAATATTTTAATCACTTAAATGGATAAAGTGCGCCCAAGTATTTAATTCATATACTATTGAAATGAATTAAATATTATTTAAAAGATTTTAATATCCAAAAGTGGCGTATTTTCTTGGAATTCGTGCCTTTGCATAAAAGGGCATTTCTAGCAATGAGAAACTCATCTTTTGACAATTTCAACTTTGCCTTGTGCTATTTCCTGTGCATTCTCCTATGATCAGGGTTTGAACTATTTTTCCATTGAAGAACGATAACTCTTCAGTGTTGAGCACTTTTGAGGCTGTGAGAGATCAGCTGAATTTGTGCAATTTGTGAGAGCTTCATACAGAGGTTCTGTATCGGCTTTGAGATTTCGTGGTTTCCTATTGGGATTTCTTCATCGCTTCTTTTAGAGGGTTTTAGTGATAAGCCTTCATTTCACTCCAGCGCCTATCATATTTTGGCCTGCATTCCTCTCTGAGATTTCGTGTTGTTGCGTGAAGGCGTATTTTACATACAAAGGCTTTGGGTGACATTTTCTTTGGAGAAACGCCTTCTTTTCCTCGAGGGCTTCTTCATCATTTTGTATGCTGGCTTGTATCCGCCAATCACTGCCACTACATTCCATTTTCACACTGCATTTGGTCGTTTTTCAACATCTTGGCAGCAACTGACTATTTTCTAATAAATAATCTGGACACTTCCGGGTATGTTTATGAGTTCTAAATCCATTGTTGAACATATTTATTATCTTCTGTATTGTCAATTCGCCTGAAATAACTCAGATTTACATTTTATATGCATTTATGCTGTGCGCCCCTTCTCTTCTGTCTATCAAATTTCTCTAAAAAACTAAATAACACTTAAAGACTTAAGAAAAATTGGGGTTTTGAGTTGAGAGCCAGCAGGGCTCATCACAGTTTCATTTCCAATCTCCATTTGAGATGATCAAGGGTTTTCATCCTGCAAAAGTTTGTATAAGTGATATGGCAGATTTCTCTAAGCAAAGTAAGAGGGTAGAAAAGGAGGACAAAGCAAAAGAGGTTACTAAGGTTTGGAAGAAGGAGAAAGAAAACACAGTTGAGTCTATGATTGTGCAAACAGCTTTACATGCACAAAATGAGAGAGATAAATGGTATATTGACAGTGGCTATTCTAGACATATGGCAGGGGACAAGAGCAAGTTTCTCACTCTCCAAAGAACCAATGGTGGTACGGTAAGATTTGCTGACAATGTATCACAAAAATTTCAAGTAAAAGCACTCTTGTTTTGGATGATGGAAAGATAAAGGTTGAAAATGTTTTATATGTAGAAGGTCTAAAACATAATCAATTCAGAAAAAATGAGTCTATGATTATGCAAACAGCTTTACATGCACAAAATGAGAGAGATAAATGGTATATTGGCAGTGGCTATTCTAGACATATGGCAGGGGACAAGAGCAAGTTTCTCACTCTCCAAAGAACCAATGGTGGTACGGTAAGATTTGCTGACAATGTATCAGCAAAAATTTCAAGTAAAAGCACTCTTGTTTTGGATGATGGAAAGATAAAGGTTGAAAATGTTTTATATGTAGAAGGTCTAAAACATAATCAACTGTGTGACCAAGGGCACACTCTTGTTTTCAATTCAAATTGTTGTGAAATTAGTAAGGATGGTAGGCATATTCCTGATGCTAGTAGGGCTGCTAACAATCTTTACATTCTTGATGGTTGATGATATCAAAAGTGAAAAGTGTTGTTTGAGTCAGGAAGATGAAGGTTGGTTATGGCATAGGAGGATGGGACACTTGAACTTTGATAGTCTTGTTCAAATCAGCAGAAAGGAAATAGTTAGAGACATGCCAAAGCTTACAAAACCTTCAAACATTGTTTGTAGAGAATGCCAATTGGGAAAGCAAACAAGGAGGAGTTTTAAGTCAAAAGAGTATTCTAGCTCAAAGCCTCTTAAGCCGATTGCAATGTCCCCATTTTAGCAATATGCCCTTCAATGACTGATAGCCTATTTCCGGAAGCCCGTAGGCTCGTAAGACGTAAAATCAAGGTTTCCTATCTTGTTGGGGTTCTGAAGCATTTTTGAAGGTTTGCACGTTAGAGTTTTTGATGCATGTCTGGTGGAGTTTTCTAGGTTTTTGAAGAGGTTTGGAATGGAGTGACATGCATTTCCATTTGACAACCTTTTCTGAAACTTGCTATTTTAAGCCAACACATTGGAGTTTCAAGATTTGGTTTGCGGATTCTTTCTAGGTTTTCAGAGAGCTTCGCATTGGTATGACATGCAAAGGCATTGAGCAACTTTTCAGAATTTACTATTTTTAGTAAGTTTTATTTCTGGCAGTGCCATCTTGGGCAGTAGCATTAGTAGTCAGCTCAATTTCCATTTCGAGCAGTGCAGTTTTGAGCATAATTGGCTTTCAGCATTTTGAGGCTCATTTTGGTGAAATGATTTATTTTAAGTCATTAATGTTTTAAAATTCATTTTAGCCCCATGGCCTAGATTAATGACTTATGTTGTTTTAAAAGGGGGCCATTAAGGGAGGACGCCTCATGAAGGAATTAAACAAATTAAACATTTAAATGTTTAATATTTCCCTAAGGAAAACTTGGACACCAAAATGAAGAGGAGAAAAAGGTGAATTAAATGTTTTAAAAATTAAATTATTGCAAAAGTAAAATGGGCGTCCCTTTTGGAGAAAGATGGAAAGCCAACAGTCATCTTCAATTCTATAAAACCAGGCCATTGCTCATTCATATCTCATCTTTGGAAAATTATATCGAAATGCTACTAGATTGAATTATGTGATGAGCCCAGCTAGCTCCCAACTCAACCCCTATAGTTTTGCTTATCTTTTTGTGTTTTTTTAAGTTTTTGTATAAGGGGCAATTTCATATAATTGCTCACAAAACTTAGATCTGGGCTAAAATTTAAAAAATGAAAGTGCAGAAGGTATTAAATAACCGTAACAAAGAGATTGCATATAATAGACATACCCGAAATGCTCCAGATTATTTAATTAAGAAAATATTCCAGTTTGCCAGCCAAGAATGATGAAAACTGATAAATTCTAGTGTAGAAGGCTACAAAATGAAATCTCCAGCTGAAAACCGAAGCAAATGGACTGTAGTAGCTAGGCGCCAAAGGAGAAGATGGAAAAGCCTCAAGAAAGAAGGCGTTTCTCCTCAAAATCTCAAACGCCCTTGATAGAAGAGCCACGCACTTCAAGAAGAAATCATGTCCTTAGCGAGGAAGGTACGGCCATGAAGCTAGAGTGTCCACCAGATGAAGAATGATGCCAATCTCTCAAACCCTCCTGTATTTTATTGAAAACTACTAATTACTACACAGAAAATCCTGATTAAGCACTATAGAAACTCCTGAATTGAAGCTCCCATTGTTGCAATCATTCAACTGATCTTTCACAGTCTCACAATCACAGATCTGTGAAGAATTGTCGCTCTCCAAAGATAAATCCCCTGAAACTCTTGTCTCAGAGAAACCAAGCTCAACCAAAGCCAAAGAGAAAATATCAAATAGTCAAAAGATGAGTTCGAATTTTCCTTTGCTTTCCTTATAAGGCCAAAAAGGCACGCATCTCAAGAAGTGACGCCACTTTTTTTATTAAAATACATTTAAAATGTATTTTGCACTTTTTCAATAGTTACTTATTAAAATAAATGGGCGCTTCTTTTTGTAAAGTGTTTTAAATTTCAATTAAGTAAATTTAAGTGATTACTTTATTATAAAGTCAAGTCAACTTTATAATATTCCATCAAATAAATTAAAAACACTTTAATCCACTGAAATATTAATATCTCGCTCATAACTCAACATATTGACGTGTCGTCAAAAGCTATCAATCACTGAACTGCCAAGGCTCGCACTAAACCCAACTCTGAACTCAAAGGGTGGAAACGACAAAACCCACCAAAAACGGCCATTAACCCTCTGACCAGATCCTGTTAGCCTACAAGGGTCCAAGAGATAGGCTAACTCAATATGCTTCTGAACTGAGCTATAATGGGGACATTACAGTCCGCCCTTCCCCGAATTTGCTTGTCCGCAAGCAATCTTAGCAACAAAGAACACACCACTCCACCAGGATCCCAAGGCAAGTGTTGTATAATGTCCCTCATGCCACCAACCATCCTCCACTGCTCAACATTGATCTCAACATCCATCTGTCTTGTGGAGATAAGAATAACTGAAAGTGGCCACAACACCACATCGCTCTCTGTTCACTGCCAATCTCCCATGAATGTGTAGAACCCATGTAACTGCTAAAAACCTCTATAACCAGGTATCCATAGGTAGTCTCGAAGACAAAGAAGCAGCAAACCTTGCCGGATACACATCAGCATGATAGAAAACTAAATACCGATCCTGCAACTCTACCTAATAAAGTGGATTAACATAGGATATCTCAACTTCTATCTCAAAAAGTGGATTATCAAAAACATGAAAGTTACTTTCAGCATTTTGTTTAAACCCATCACCCTCTTGTTCTAACTCTTCATCTTCAAAAGGACTCAAGTAGTTTTCCCCTACAGCTACCTTAGAAATATCAACTTCATCACCAACAAGTAAATCTTCTAAGGTCTGATTTTTACTCTCTATAGGATCAGTTGTATGCTGGTCACTAACTGCTGAGAATTCATCATAGAGGCTTCTAGATACTGTAGAGACCTGTTGTTCCTCCTCCTCTTCGTTCTGTGATGTAGTCCTCTTAAAAATGGAAGCCATATATCGTACTGCTTTGTCTAGTTTTGCAAGGTCTGAAATCAATTCATTTATCCTTTTCTGATTTTCATCCAAATTTTTCAAACTTTGTTTAAGCTTCTCCATATTCTTGTCCCACTACTTCTGGGTACTTGAAGTAACCATGATTACTAGCTGATTCAAAGTCCAATCTACCCAACAGGATGGCAGGTCAATGGCTCTGATACCACTGTGATGAGCCCAGCTGGCTCCCAACTCAACCCCTGTAGTTTTGCTTATCTTTTTGTGTCTTTTAAGTTTTTTAAAGAAAGTTTCTAGACAGAAGTAGAAGGGGCGATTTCATATAATTGCTCATAAAACTCAGATCTGGGCTAAAATTCACAAAATGAAAGTGCAAAAGGTATTAAATAACTGTAACAAAGAGATTGCATATAATAGACATACCCGAAATGCTCCAGATTATTTAATTAAGAAAATATTCCAGTTTGCCAGCCAAGAATGATGAAAACTGATAAATTCCGGTGTAGAAGGCTACAAAATGAAATCTCCAGCCTGAAAACTGAAGCAAATGGACTGTAGTAGCTAGGCGCCAAAGGAGAAGATGGAAAACCCTCAAGAAAGAAGGCATTTCTCCTCAGAATCTCAAACGCCCTTGATAGAAGAGCCACGCACTTCAAGAAGAAATCATGTCCTCAGCAAGGAAGGTACGGCCATGAAGCTAGAGTGTCCACCAGACGAAGAATGATACCAATCTCTCAAACCCTCCTGTATTTTATTGAAAACTACTGATTACTACACAGAAAATCCTGATTAAGCACTGTAGAAACCCCTGAATTGAAGCTCCCGTTGTTGCAATCATTCGACTGATCTTTCACAGTCTCACAATGACAGATCTGTGAAGAATTGCCGCTCTCCAAAGATAAATCCCTTGAAACCCTTGTCTCAGAGAAACCAAGCTCAGCCAAAGCCAAAGAGAAAATATCAAATAGTCAAAAGATGAGTTCGAATTTTCCTTTGCTTTCCTTATAAGGCCAAAAAGGCACGTATCTCAAGAAATGACGCCACTTTTTTTATTAAAATACATTTAAAATGTATTTTGCACTTTTTCAATAGTCACTTATTAAAATAAATGGGCACTCCTTTTTGTAAAGTGTTTCAAATTTCACTTAAATAAATTTAAGTGATTACTTTATTATAAAGTCAAGTCAACTTTATAATATTCCATCAAATAAATTAAAAACACTTTAATCCACTGAAATATTAATATCTCGCTCATAACTCAACATATTGACGTGTCGTCAAAAGCTGTCAATCACTGAACTACCAAGGCTCGCACTGAACCCAACTCTGAACTCAAAGGGTGGAAACGACAAAACCCACCAAAAACACCCTCCTCCAAATTTTGTCAGCCTACAAGGGTCCAAGAGATAGGCTAACTCAATATGCTCCTGAACTGAGCTATAATGGGGACATTACAAATTCAGAACCCGGCTAAGGGGAAGTTGTAAGAACCCCACTAGTTCTCCGGTTTCTGAGACTTTGCAAATGATGAAATTTTGTTTTGGGTTTTGATTTGTTTTGCAATTTTTGTGTATTTTCAATATATATGCCAGGTAATAATAGAGAATGCTTGCACAAACTAAAACAAGAATTCTGAAAAACTAATGCAATAAATATCAACTGTTGTAGCAAACCTTTTTATTAATATATATTCAGATCTGATTATACAAGTTTGCATCTACAATAAATATTCAATTCAACTTGATATTCATTTCATTGCAAATATAAATAATCATACCCTAAGTCCACAGCAAGCTAATTGCAGGTCTGATATTTTTTATCAGCAAACTGAAACTCAATATATAAACATTTAGCATGCCTAATAATTAATGCTTGCAAACTGAATATTAATGACAGCAATATTATTCTCTAATCTCCAGATGTAATCTCCTCCAAAGCTGCATTAAACCCTCATATAATCTGCACAAAATGATGCCCACATGTCTAGAAGAAGAGGCACCAACAGCAAATAAGATATTCAACAATATCTTCTTCCAATGCCTTTGGTACTGTAGCGTGGCACTGTTCACGTGTTACTATAGCAGCTACTAAATAGTTAAAATCTGATATAGAATGGCTGCCAAGAAGGAATCTCCAGCTCTGCTCTAGATATACCTTCCAATCCTTCAAACCCTAGATTTATTCTTCACGTTTAAGCACAAATAGAACTCCTGAATGAAGCTCTCTCAAACAAAGATTCAACTGATCTTCCATAGCCTCAATATTGCATAAACACTAAAGAGATTTCGTTCTCCAATGTTGAAGATGGCTGAAACCCTAGGTCTCAATGCACAATTCCCAAGAACACCAAAAAGCAAAGGCAAATGATCATCAATAATGAGTTTGATTTGCTTTTTGAAACCTTTTATATCCTCTCAACTCTTAAATGCCTTTAATCCCCTTTTGAAATCCACTTTTAGGGTTTTAATAAAACTTTATAATAACTTTTCAAAAGGGTCGATCCCTTCATGTGCAAGTAAAGTCACTTTTTTAAACATTTTAATGCATTTAATATCATTTAAAATGATATAACATGTGCACACTTTGACTTTATAAAATATTTTAATATTCAGGTTCCACAACATAATTAATTAATGCACTTTAAAATCACTGAAATGAGGGTCATGGTCCCATTGCACATAAAGTGATCTTTAAAACATTATAATTGCACTTTATAAATAATTATTAATAAAGTAATCACTTTATTAATAATTAATATAACATATCTCCACAAATAATCATTATTTCTCCATTCCTTCTAAACCTGGGAGTTAACCATTACGTAATGTCCCCTTCCTAGGCAGTTCAGGTGTTTGAAGGGTTAGCCTATCATTCAGACCCTCGTAGGCTGACAGATGTGTTTAAAGGGTTGCTTTTGGCAGTTCCTAAGTTTTGCGACATTACTCCATCAGTTGATTCAAGTTTGGGCCTTTGAAGAATCTTACAGAGTGATATTCAGGCACTTACTATTTCTGGCAGGGTACCCAGCTCAGCTGGTCATCTCAGTTTCGACCCAGTTTGACAGTTTGATGAGCAAATGAGGAATAATTGAGCATTTAATAATAATTAAATGATTATTATTATGACTTTATATTATAAAGTCACTTTAAATGAAATATTAAAGTATTAATTAATGGCGAATTATAAAGTATTTAATACTTTATAATAAAGGAGTAATATTAATATTAAATGAGTATTTATTACTCATTTAAAAATGGACGCCATTTATTAATGAATTTGCCTAAGTCTCAAAAGGGGCGAATTTATTATTATTAAATGCCATTTAATAGCTTTTTTGAGAGGGTCGAACTTTTGAGAGAGATTATATATTTCCTCAAAGACAGAATAGAACTCATTATGATATGATTATTCAAATTTTGTCTTTTCTCTCTGAGAACATTTGGAGTTGGAGAAACAAGGGTTTCTACAAACAGGTTTTGAAGAACGTCAACTCTTCAGAATCAGGCATACTGAGGCTGTGAAAGATTCAGTTGAAGATTGTCAATTGAGTGGCTTCATACAGAAGTCATTACAGAGCTTATTGGTGAAGATTTAGACTAGGGTTTGGATCGATTTTCTTCCAGAAGGGAATCTTTTTCATTGGCCGTTATTTATCTAGCATCTGGCACACATTCAAAGGACGTACGGATTTCATTTATTGCCGGTTCAAGCCGTACTTTTGCAGCAGCAAGGTCGTACTTTTCACAACAGGCAAATCGCCTTTCCTTTTTGTCATCTACCTTCTGCAACTGGGGCGCTTTGGTCTCTGGAACATTTTGCAACATTTTCGAGGTTGGAGAAGCTTCTCAGGCAAGCTAGCCGTACCATTCTTTTGTCTCACAAGCGGCTGCAATAAAACCAGGTTTTTTGAATAAAATAGTGTTTCCTTTTAATTTGCATGTTTGAATCTAGCAGTTGTAAGCACGCTGAAAGATCAATAAATCATCTGCCATCTGATTATAAGTTGTATTCCATATTATATTGTCATCTGGTATTTTATTTTTTCTAGTATTTATTATCAAAATCGCACCAGTTCTTTTATTTGCAAAAATTACAAAAAAACCAAAAAACATCAAAAACAAACAAAAAATTGCATTTCCGTCAGAGGTTGGGGTTGAGAGACACTTGGTCTCTCACACATTATGTCCACTATGCATCCAATTGCCTTACTAAAAATAGTAAGGGTCCCTCTCTATCAACCACTGATTTACCCTCATTATCTAATCAAACCAATGGTGTAAGGGATTGACACTGCAAATGAAGCCTGTTCAGGTGCTCTGCTATAGATAGTAACCCTGACTATCCTGAAATAGTCACTTACTATAAATAGTAAGTTTGTGAATCTGAATCAAACAAAGCCTAAACCTAAACTCTAGATGGGAATAAGCCTCCTGCTCTGATAACTGAGACCCTCTAACCAACAGCCTTAGCCTACGAGGGCCAATGATAGGCTAACCAATCATAAAATGAGAGCAGCTAAAAATGAGACATTACAGAAGCTTAGCAATTCTACTCCATTCTTCGGGCCTGAAACTATGGTTCCCTAGATGGTTGATTGAGAGTGTGCTTCATCCAGAAATACATAATTGAGCTCATTGCAAGAGATATTGAAGAATTTGTTAATAATTTCCAATTTTGAGTTTGCTGGTTTGATCATGGCTGAAGGAGATTTTTAAATACAGTTTTTTATATGAATTTTATTTGCTTGTGGATATTTTCTCTAATGATTTCCATGCTTGAGGCGCCCCTTATTGCACATTTGCAGATTTTTTAAGCAAGTTTCAGAATTTCTAGATAGTGTCCATGTTTGTCTTGGAATTCGAGCCCTTCCTTGTGGCTGATTTTAGAGTCTTTTTTCGGGGTTTAAGGACGCCTATCATCAATGATTTATTTAGTTTGAGTTTGGGCTTGGATTTGACGTGTTTTGAATGAGATATGAGCAATTCGTTGGAGTCTTAGCTTGCTAGACTGAACTTGAAATTCGTTGGAATTATATTACAAACTCTTCTTTCCAGATTTTGCTATGACTCTTGGGTGATATATGCTTCTAGTTCTTGTGTATGCAATTAGAAGGTGATAGAAGCATTTTGGAAGAAGATTTGAACAATTTAATGATGATCAGCTGCTGCCTCATCGAAGTTTGGTGAAGTTGGTAAGAGATTTGAACATTCTTGATATATTGCATTTGTTGGTTATGAAAACTCAGTTTGCTGGTTCATTATATCAGATTTGAACAGACTACAGATTTTGGGTTGTAATTCTTATTTGAGAGGTTCAGAAATTGGAAGAATCATCCTTCAAGTATTTGCATTGATTTTATTATTGTAACACTAGTAAATTGCAGATTTATTTGATTGTAAGGCTGTGAATTAGTAGTACTAATCCAGTCATTATTATTGCTGCATTTACTTTTGAATTTTTAATGCAAACACTTTAACCCCTGGATGGTTTACCGCCAGTGAGGAGAAAATTGACATTGTATCTTCATCATTTACCCACTGTTGAAGTGGCGAATCCCCACTGTTGAGTGGATGCCCGCTGAGCGGATGAATTGTTTCGAATTGTAATGTTTTTCCCCCCACTAAATAAGTGGTAGCGTGGAAACTCTTATGGCTGGATCACCGCCTACTTGCATTCAGTTGTAATTCAGTTTTCAGTTGTAGCTTAGTTTCCTCCGCCATATGCTATCACCTCGCCTTCTAAAGGATGTTGGTGAACATTCTTGGCGTTGAGTTCATTTAGTTTGATTATCTTTTGGAAGCTAACGCTAATCAATTGGCGTAGTACTGGTTTGTGTTGTGAAAATCTTAGGAAAAAATTAAAGGGCATATTTCACTGATTCACAGTGATTTATGTGGGCCAACAAGAACTAGGAGTATACAAGGTGAAAAGTGTTTTATGTTATTAATTGATGATTTTTCAAGAATGACTTGGGTTGCATTTTTGAAGGAAAAATCAGAAGCACTTGAGAAGTTTAAGGCATTCAAAGCCTTAGTGGAGAATGAGAAGGATTTGAAAATCAAATGCCTTCATTCAAACAATAGAGGAGAGTTCACTTCAAATGAGTTCGTAAATTTCTGCAAAAAACATGGGATAAAAAGACAATACTCAGCTGCAAGGACACCACAACAAAATGGTGTTGAAAGAAAAAATAGATTAGTCCAAGAAATGGCTCGTAGCATGCTAAATGAGTCAAAGGTGAATGATTCTTTTTGGAGAGAGGCTGTCCATACTACGGTCTACATTCAGAATCGCAGGCTAATTAGAGTAAAACATAACAAGACTCCATATGAGTTATGGAAAGGTAAGCTTGCTTTAGTTAAATATTTCAGAATTTTTGGGAATCCTTGTTACATTAGAAGGGATGAAGATAATCAAGGGAAGTTTGATCCTAGGGTTGATGAAGGAATTTTCTTAGGATTCTCTTCTAAAAGTAAAGCTTATAGATGTTTTAACAAGAGATTACGAAAAATTGTTGAGAGTGCTAATGTGAAGGTTCATGAAGATACTAAGTTTCAAGACAAGTTGCAAGAGATGAAGGTAGTTACAAAGAAGATGAAGAGGAAAGTGTTGTTCAAAAACCACCTTCAAATGTTCAACATGGCACAGCAGATATAACTTCTGAAAATACACCTACAAGTGGTCAACATAGGACAGCAGATATAACTTCAGAAAATACATCTATAACTGATCAAACTAGGACCTCATCAAAGACTTATTTGAAGACTACTTCAAAATTTGTTCAAAGAAATCATCCTGTTAATCAGATTTTACAAGAAGATGGACCAAAAGCCACTAGAAGAACCATTAACTACACTAAAGATGAAGATGTTTCTTTGCTGTCCAAGATTGAGCCTAAGAATTTCCAAGAAGTAGCTGAAGATAAGCATTGGATAGCAGTCATGGAAGAAGAGCTTGATCAAGTTTAGAAAAGTGAAACTTGAGAACTTGTCCCAAGGCCCAAAGACAAGAATGTGATTGGCACAAAGTGGGTGTTTAGAAACACGTTGAATGAAGATGGTCAAGTGGTGAGGAACAAAGCAAGGCTTGTATGCA
This sequence comes from Sequoia sempervirens, assembly GCA_007258455.2. Taxonomy (NCBI): domain Eukaryota; kingdom Viridiplantae; phylum Streptophyta; class Pinopsida; order Cupressales; family Cupressaceae; genus Sequoia; species Sequoia sempervirens. Next base: position 17,986 of record VDFB02131360.1, on the reverse strand, counting down.
AAGGTTATGCACAGGTTGAAGGTATAGACTTTGAAGAAACTTGTTGCTCCTGTTGCACATTTAGAAGCTATTAGAATGTTCTTAGCCTTTGCTTCTTTCAAAGATTTTAAAAAATTTCAAATGAATGTAAAATCTGCTTTTCTAAATGGTAACTTGAATGAAGAAGTGTATATAGAACAGCTAAATGGGTTTATCATATTAGAAAATCAGAACTATGTATGCAAGTTAAAGAAGGCTCTTTATGGTCTTAAACAAGCCCCACGTGCATGGTATGCTAAATTGGACAGTTATTTGCAGAAACAAGGCTTCAAAAGAGGGGTAGCGGACAACAATCTATATGTGAAAGAAGAACATAATCATATGTTGATTGTAGTGGTTTATGTTGATGATCTGATTTTTGGTAGCAATTGTCAGATGTGTCAAGTTTTTGCTACAAATATGTAGGAGTTTGAAATGTCCATGTTTGGTAAGTTGTCATTCTTTTTTGGTTTGCAAATTCATCAATCTAGTAGAGGCATATTCATTTCTCAAACAAAGTATATTAGAGAGATGTTGAAAAGGTTTAGAATGAAGGATTGCAATCCTGTGACCAGCCCCATGGTGATAGGATGTAAGTTAAGTAAAAATGATGAGTCTCCAAATGCTAACCAAACTTTGTACAGGTCTACGATGGGAAGCTTGTTGTATGTTACAGCTACTAGACCTGACATTATGCAAGCAGTTGGTTATGTTGCTAGATTTCAAGCTACTCCAAAGCTAAGTTCCCGGTTCGAGTACGGGTTCAGATACGGGTACGGATGCGGGTACGTCGGTACGGCAATTTTTTTTTCCTTGGGTATGGGTACAGGAGTATATGTATATATATATATATTTATTTATTTTTATTTTATATATATAATAAATTAAAATAATCAATAATAAATAATATTATAGTAAATTTAAATTTGTTAATATTAAAACTTAAAATAAAACAATATTAATTTGAATTTCTTAAATTTTATATATTAATAATTGAAAATTTTAAATTAAATATTTTAAAATATTATATTTTGATTTATTAAATGTTAATGTTTTTATTTTAAATTTATAAAATGTCGAGGGAGGAATAAGCCACCAAAATATACTGGACATGGCGCGCGACTGGATCTTTGTTTCGATATCAATCCTCGCACCTCCCATTATTGGCATTTCTACTGCAAATTCCATGTAACAAAAAGCTGAGAGCAAAGCAAAGACACCTACAACGAGGCCACTTCCCTATTCCTTCCGACAAGTCTCTGTCCATGCCTACCCACACATTGGAATAGAAATCATTGGTTCTGGAGAGTCGATAAAAAGCTTAAATTTAAGAACACAAAAATTTCCGAACCTTGCATGTACCTGGGAAGGACCAGAATCGTACCCGTACTTGTCTCGTACCCACACGGGTACAAGGGCCAAAATTGCCGAACCCGGTAACTTAGCTCCAAAGGATACACATGTTCATGCAGTTAAGAAGATCTTCAAGTATCTTAAGGGTACTATGGATTATGGGTTATGGTATCCTAAAGGCAATGATTTCACACTCACAGCTTACACAGATGCAAATTGGGGCAGATGTGTTAATGATAGAAAAAGCACAAGCGGAGGTGCATTCTTTCTAGGAGGTTGTCTTGTATCTTCATTGAGTAAAAAGCAAGCTTCTATTTCATTATCCACAGCTGAAGTGGAGTATATTGCAGCAATGCCTTGTTGCACACAAATCCTATGGATCAAGCAAACGTTGAAGGACATTAAGGTAGAGTATGAGCATCCTATCTCTATCTTTTGTGATAACACGAGTGCCATTAATATCTCTAAAAATCCAGTTATGCACTCTAGGACTAAGCATATTCCTATTAAGTATCATTTTTTGAGAGAACAGTTTAGTGATCAGCAACTTGAGTTGGAATATGTTTCTACTAAAGAGCAGATTGCAGATGTGTTTACTAAGCCTTTACCAAAGGAAACATTTGAATACTTGAGGGAGAAGTTGGGAGTGATTTCACTCCATCTTTGAGTTGTGGTTTTGACTCAAGGGGAGCTTTCATTGTTATATTTTATCAGCCCCATTTCAGTTTTGCAGGTTGATCAGTTTGCCATTGATGTCAAAGGGGGAGTAGTTTGTCAGGGGAAACAGTTTGGTTTCAGATGGTGTTGCCATCAATGACAAAAGGAGAGATTGTTGAAATATTTTGTCAGTGATGGCAAAGGTTTGGTTTTAGCTTACCAGGTTTGTGAACATTGAATCAATCTCCATAGAGACATGAAAATATATTGCAGGACACGATATTACATTTGTTGCATATGTATTAACTTCAATTGCAGTAGTATATCAGCTTCTTTGTGACTCCTTTCAGCTGGTCAATGACTTTATGTGGGGGTGCCTAATTGTCAGCTCAAATGATACTCATATGAAATGCAAACAATATGGTGACCATCTTATAATTGATTTCGATTTCAGTGCTAAGTGCATTTTCAAAGGAGTCAAAGATTTACATGCCAAGTCAAATTTATATGTTAGATTTGTAGTGTCAAATGAAGTTTTTAATATGCCAAATCAGCCTTGTTAGCCAAGGACTTGTCAAAGGGTCGAAGCTTTTGTAACACCCATGTTTGAAGGTCAACGGCGTGGTGAGGGTGGCTCTTTACATTAGTATATTCTATTTAATAACAAAGGCGACTTGTGGAAACAAATTTTCTAACCCAATTTTTTTAAGGAGAATCATATAGTAACGCCTAAGCAATGACTAGCGACAGCTCCAATTTTTCTGCCGACTCCTTTGTGTGCAGCAGCGTGGCCATAAAATCCTCAATGTTTTTTTTTATAAATAAAATTTATGAGGAGTTCGCGGTTGTGTGAAGATATATTTATGCCTTGTCGTGGGTGTTGAAAATTCATCTTCATGGCATTTCACAATTCTAAAAATAATTATGTGTGGTTGTCGTTGAAAATGCCTATGGATTATATGGTTTCAATTTTCGCCACCCTGATTTTGTAATTGTTTTCTCTTGCATTCTTTCCTATTGGTTGAATGTCTATGTAGTGACCAACCCTCAAACTGTTTTCTCAAATTTATAATCTTCTCACAAAATGTTGTTCTGAGTTTGTTTTAAATATGCAGTATAGGTTTTCTTGTTTGTTTTCTGATGGTTTGTTCTTGTTCAGACATAGCATTAAATAGAAATTTGCATCATGGAATACTATCGAAAACATTTAGTAATACTAACAAATCCATCAAGATAATCCTTTGAATAGAAAAAATAACAAGTTCAATGAACAGAGATGCTCTGACATTTAATACTCTGATCAGTTTATAGCAATAACTAAAGATACTCAATAAGCAACAGAAACTGAGTTTTTTCCCTAAGGTAACTGACCTCCAACAACAAATGAGTCAATATGTTGAAACCGATTCTCCAGATGTCAAGATATTAACACCATGCACTATATACTAGAACTAGTGCCCAAGATATGTCAATTGAACACTTAGCAGGGAGAAAATGTGCTCGAGATAATACTCAGAAGATCGAAACTCCACCTTCAAATTGTTGCTTCACTTCACCAGTAACTGGAGTATAAGTGGATGGTACACGGCTAAAGAACTGATCCTATGACTCAAAAAGTGTCATTTAACACAATATAGCACCCCGCCAAAGATAGAGCCTCCCAGAAAAATCACACAGCTGCACTTCAAAGTCGTTAAAACCATAGTTACGACTCGGACGCTCGGACTCTCGCTAGGGTGACTGACGGCTTCGGACTCGGACTCGGCGCAGACTCGGCAAAATGAAAAAAGTTGAAAAAACCTTAGAAAATTAGAGATTTTTAAAGATTTAAAACTTGTTTCAAGCACCCTTTATTGAATACAACACAAATAAAAGCAAATTTGATCACATACACAAATATACAATGATCACATAAGTATAAAGTACACAAATTGTAGTTGTGCTGCTGAAGGACTAGCTTCTAAGTCCACGGCTAGTCCTCACCATTTATTATCCAATAATAGTACAAGCATTTCCTAGTTAAATCATTTTAGAAGGATATAGATCCTAAGGGAATCAAGCCTCAAATCAATAAGTGGTTCTCCTTGAGTCAAGAAAAGCACAAGGTTTCCCAAATTCCAACAGCTACAAGTTACCCTATCACAATTTGGCACTCAAAGATTCCTATACCTCTATCATGCTCAACAATCACTATCAATGACATATACAATATTTTCCAGACAAAAGTGACTTCCATAATCCTAACCCTTCATATCAATGATATGATTGGAAGCTTGAGCACTTACCACTATTATACTAGATAATTATGGTCAACAGGTTTATTCATAACCCAAAATTCATAAACATTAATACACACAATATATGGATGCTACAATTAATCCTTTCTACCCAGATAACTAACTGTGTTCTCATTTAACTAATAACCATACCATTCACTATTTTACCAACCCAAAACACAATTATCCAACACCATGGAAAGTTGAATATAAGGTTACTTGTATGTCCTCAATCTAGCCATTATATCCCACATCTTATCACAACATAGCATATAGGTATTTTTCCTTTCACTATTCAAAGTAATTTATCAAGTCATTATGCCAAGAGTGGGGAAAACAAAATGTAGCTAAGTAACAATGTGAACATTGACATTATAGTAATAGCCGCTAAAGTAAATTTCTAGGTTCATCACATTGTCCTAGCTGATATCATTAACTCCAGCTAAGCAAAATAAATAAAAAACCATTTAATATAGACAAGTAAACATCTAATATCTCTCTTGGATCACATTTACCTTCACCAGCAAAATACTTAACAGTTTATTCAACCATCTTGCTTGGAGTATCATGCAATAGCTTACACAATGTTATCCTTCCCATTGCTAACTGTTTTCACTTAGCCCTATGCCAAGGTAAGCTTACATGAACCATCATGTTAGTGAACTAAAGAGAGATGATATCAAGATTTGGTCCTCTAAATTTTATTTTATACATGCAATGGCTTGAGGAAAAAATAGAATATTGGCTCAACACCTATCATTTAGCTATGTCTTTAAACATTGCGTAAGTGAGTTTATGATTCATCATGGTTTCACATAACTAATGGTAGTGTCCCAGCTTTTGCATCTTACGTAGACTATATGCAATTTGTAAAAATGGTAAAACATTTAACACATGCTACCAAATCAGTTATCTATGGTGCACTTGTATATAAAGGTGTTTGGTGTTTGAGGTAATGTCAAGGTTACCCCAAGTTTCCGGGACGGGGACGGCAGGGGACGGCGGGACGAGTCCCCAAGTTTCCGATTTTTGAGGCCAAAATTAGGGACGGCAGGGGACGGCTATATAAAAATATAGGGAAATTTTAAATATTTAACAGATAACATGAATAAGGCATGCATGATACACATTATAGAACATTAACATATAACATTTGTGTTCAACATTATGCCAATACTCAAAGTCAATAGTCAATACGCATTCAAAATTAACATACAGTTACACAAATCATAAAACAACCTCCTAGTTATAATTTATAAACTTATATCAAAATGCCCAAAGGCTACATTGCTGCCATATAGTTTAAAAGTTTGTTATGAAAATCAAAATACAATATCGTATGTCTAATGTATGGAACAAGATAATCCTTGATTATGGCTTTGACTACAAAAGATGCAAAGATTTGCAACGGGGGATATGTATTTTGTAGGTTTAATGATCATGATTCATCATTGGCCTATAACATGCTTAGACCTATAGTTTTAATGAGGTTTTGGGGGAAACACCCCAACAAGATTGAGGGGTAGTGCCCCTCGCGGGGGTTTGGGGGCAGCGCCCCTTGTGGGGGTCTGGGGGCAACGCCCCTCGTGGGGTCAAGGGGCAGCGCCCCATGGGGTCTGGGCTCCACAAGGTCAAGGGGGCACCAGCAACAGCCCCGCCTGGGTCAACGGGGCAGGGGCAGAGCCTGGAAGGCTTCTCCGATACAGGCAGAGGGCGGCCCCCCACCAAGCCCAAATGAAGACCTTCGAAACCACACAAACCTTCATGGCGCACACCATTTAATTAAAAATTTGTAAATTAAAGATTGCAATTTTTTAAAAAATTTATGTTTTTGGCTTTAAAACGTTCCGGCGAGTCCGCGAGTCCGGTAAGTTGGCGAGTCCGGGTTTCGAGCTGCCATATCCCAAGCGGTCCTTGACCGATGAACCGCTCCATGCATCACAAGTCAAGCGCATAGCGAAGTCTGTGGTTAAAACCTTACAGCCAAACAAAAATGAACGAAGCTCAAGTAAGTCACTCACATCAACCAAGACAGAATCACAGCTAGAAAAAAGAGTTTCAAATAGCTCGAAGTCTCCAAACACCCCTGACAAATTCCTGGGTCCCTCTTTTTTCTGTACATTTTCTCAAGAAATATTCATGCACTCCCAAACAAGAAGATCTGTGACCAAATTCACAAGCATTCGCAAAAAAAACTCATAGCCTGATAATACTCATTGTGAAGTCAATTGAATGCCCAGATGACATCTCTCAATCACGTAGGCAACACTCAGACGTCCTGGTAGTTTTTTTCAACAACGAAGGCTTTGTCTGAGAATTCATTTCCAACGTTCCCCTTCAGGAAGTTCTTCCATTACCAAAATTAACGCATGCCTTCCACTCAACCTCCTGACTCCACCTTTCTTCCATGCGAGTGTAACCGCCACCAAACACATGAAATGCTTCTTAGAAACATTATATTTTTTTTTTTAAAAAAGAACTCAATAAAAGATTTGTTTTATGCTCGCACCAAGGGACCCATTCAATTTAAATTTTGGCACCTTATGGTCCAATGGCCTTAATAAATTAATACTCTCTATTTTAAACATTCAAAAAATAACCCGAGCATTAATTTACCATGCTAGGACTAAAATGTCTCATAGGGGGGACATTATAGTCCTCCCTCCCCAGAATTGCTTGTCTTCAAGCAATTTCAACCCAGGGTGCTGAAAAATCTGTTCATTTTCCTAGGTAGCATCTTCAATCGAAAGATTCCTCCATTTTATAGGGTATTCCCTGATGACCCTTTTTCTAAGGGTGTGTTCCCTGCTATCAATTATAGCCTCAGGTATAAGAATAAGTTTCCCTTCTTCATCTAGAGGAGGCAATTCAGTTGATAGAGCTATGTTGTGACCCAATGCCTTCTTGAGGCGTGAAATGTGAAACACATTGTGGACTTTGTTGTTTGCTGGCAATTCCAGCTCATATGCCACCTCCCCTATCTTCTTTGTGACTCTAACTGGCCCATAAAATCGTGGCTTCAATTTTTCCGATCCACTCTTCTTTAGAGAAGACTGCCTGTAGGGCTACAGCCTGAAGTACACTATGTCACCCACTTCGAAATACCTCTTTGAACAATGTTGACCACATATAATTTCGGTTGATTCTGAGCTTGCTACATATTCTCCTTCAATGACTTCAGTATGTCTTGACTTTCCTGTAGTAAGTCTCTAGCCTTAGGCACCCTGTTGTCCCCGAAAAGTAAATCGAAAAAATTTAGAGCTTCATATCCATAGAGTGCCATGAACGGTGACATTTTAATTAACATATGATAGGTGGAATTATAACAATACTCACCTAAGTGTAACCACCTCAGCCATGCCCTTTGCTGCCCCAAGATGTAATTCCTCAGGTACCCTTCCACCCACTTGTTAACAATTTCTGATTGACCATCAATCTGTGGATGGTAACTGGTACTAGGGGTGAGCTCCATTCCACTCAACCTAAAGAGTTCTTGCCAAAAGAGACTCAAAAATTTACTGTCCCTGTCACTGACAATGCTCTGAAGCATCCCATGAAGTCTGAAAACTTCTTTGAAAAATAGATCTGCCACATGTACTGTTGTATATGTAGCTGAAATAGCATAAAAATGGGAAAATTTTGTGAGTCTATCAACAACCACATACACACAATCCTTACCATGCACTTTTGGAAGGCATGTAATAAAATCCATAGTGATGCACTCCCATTTCTGATTAGGAATGGGTAGTGGCTACAACAATCCAGCAGGAAATGAATGTTCATCCTTATTTTGTTGACATATAGGACACTCCCTAATGTACTTAAGGACTTCATTTTTAAGCCCTTTACATGAAAACCTTTCGCGAATCTACCTATATGTTTTAAAAAATCCTAGATGACCAACCATCGAGGCATCATGAAAAGTTCTCAAAATTTTGGCTTTAACCTTGGCATCAGATACCAAATGAATTTTGCCCTTATACATTATCAGCCCATTGAAAATTGTATACTTGTCATCTTGAGTAGTTCCTTCAATAATTTTTGTGGCCCAAGAATCCTTAGCATAATCTACTATAATCAGCTCCTTCCAATCATCACCAATCTCTACTAATGAGCACAAATGAGGTCTCCTAGATAATGCATCTGCAACAACATTTCTTTTCCACTTGACATATACAATGTCAAAATCATATGCATGTAATCTGCTCACCCATTTCTATTGTCTATCTTTGAGATCATTTTGATTCAAGAAGTATTTGAGGCTATTGTGATCCATTTTGAATATAAACCTCCCTCCTATCAAATAAAATCTCAATTTGGCCAAAGCATGCATGATGGCCAACATTTCTTTGTCATAAATAGAATAACTTCGTTCAAACCCTCTTAATTTCCTACTTTCGAAGGCAATTGGATGTTTAATTTGCATCAAAACAGCTCCAATTCCCTCCCTTGAGGCATCACATTCCAACTCAAAAGGTTGGGAAAAATCTAGAATGGCCAAGACTGGACATGTGCTCATGATTTGCTTAAATTGATCAAAACACTGTTGTGTTGCATTTGACCAACTGAAGGCACCCTTCTTTGTCAAATCTATAAGAGGTCTTGCTTTTTGTGAGAAGCCCTTAACAAATCTCCTGTAAAAACCACATAAGCCAAAAAAAAACCTTCTGAGAGAGATTTGTAGGTGGAGGCCAATCTACTATTGCTCTGATTTTCTCAAGATCAACCTTGACACCATCGGCATTAATTATATGTCCCAAGTAGAGAAGCTCAGTCATCCCAAATTCACATTTACTCTCCTTAGCATAAAGTGACTCCCTCTCCAAAATGCTCAACACTTCCTCTAAATGTCTCATGCTCATCCCAATATTTGCTATATATTAAAATGTCATCAAAAAATATAAGCACATACTTCCTGAGCTGATTACAAAACACCTTGTTCATACAGGACTGGAATGTAGCTAGGGCATTGGTTAAGCCAAAAGGCATCACCAAAAACTCAAAATTCCCATAATGGCATCTAAATGTTGTTTTCTCCACATCTTCTCTCACCCATATCTAGTGGTACCCTAACCTCAAATCAATTTTAGAAAAATAGCAAGCCCCATGCAATTCATCAATTAACTCATCTATACAAGGGATTGGATACCTATTCTTAATAGTTTTCTTGTTTAATGCCCTGTAATCAATACACATAAGCACCGTTCCATCTTTCTTCTTAGCTAGCACCACCGAAGAGGCGAAAGGACTCTTACTAGGCCTGATATGCCCCATCTCAATCAGCTCTTTAATTGCTTTTTCTATGTCATCCTTGTGGCGCTTAGGGTGTCTATATGGTGTAGTGATTACTGCCTTAGTACCCTCCTCAAGCTCTGTCACGTGTCCCATCCCTCTATTAGGTGGTATCCCTGGAGGTATGCTCCCAAAAACTATTTTATGCTTAGTCATCAACTCCTCAACATTAGGGTGATATATCCTCTTAGGCTGCCATGTATCAGTATTTGTAGGCATAATAATACATTTTGCTGCCCACTCCACCTGATCCTGCCTAATAAGCCTCTCCATCCTCTAGAATGAGACTGTACGTGGTCCACCACTAGTCATTCCCCTAAGAAGAATCTGCTTACCATTTGCATTAAATTTCATCTCCATGTTTTGTAGATTCATAGTGAACTCACCAATAGAACGCAGCCACTGTATACCAAGAACCATATCTATATCCCCTATACTCACCACATAGAAATCATTTCTAAGCTCATACTCTCCCAACAGAACTCTCAAATCAGATATTTTCCTGGTACATGTAAGTGTAAATCCATCTGCTAACATAACCTTGAAGCCCTCACACTCCTCTATTTTGATTTCTCTTCTAGCAACCACTCCATCAATAAAATTGTGTGTTGCCCTCGTATCAATAAGGGTTACTATATGCTGCCCACATAACACTCCTCTAATACGAAAAGAACCAATTTTCTGCAAACTAGAAAGTTGTGCCATGGTTCCATTCTTCCCTTGCTCTATTTCAGACTCATCAAAAGAGCTCTTACTGTCACTTCCCTTTGAACTAGCTTGCTGATCAGAATTTTCTGCACTTGATTCATCAGCTGTATAGTATTCTAATTGCTTTGATTTTCCCCTATTAGCACACTTATGTGTCTTGTCCCATTTCTCATCACAATAATAACATAATCCCTTCTTTCTACGTTCATTGAACTACTCATCATCCAATCTATGAGGCATGTTATTTGACTGTTTTAAGTCCTTTTGAAAATTTCTTGTCTTTATCTTTTTTTGCCATAAACCCCTTGGTTTGAATTTTGCTCTTTGAAGAGGATGACTCCATATCCCTTGCCTTCTTAATTGCATTATGTAATGTGGGTGGATTAAGTGCCTTTACCCAACCTCTCAACGGATCTGCTAACCCATCCATAAACAACACAATCACCCTCCTCTCCGAAATATCAGTCACAAACACTAAGAGTCTTTGAAAATCTGCTACATAAGTGTCCACTGTACCCCACTATCTAAGCTGAGCTAACTCCTTAAAATGGAGTTCTGGATCTTTCTTATCGAACCTGTCAATCAACCTCTTCGTGAACACTGCATAAGAATCAATTTGTTCATGACCCAATGTTACCATTCCATGGTGCAACCGCTCATGTGCGAGTTTTTTCCAATTTTTCAAACTCGCAAAAAACTCGGCTACGCAGGGATAAAGGCTGAAACATCTTTTTTTTGTTTTATTTCATTTCAAAAAGGTTTGAAACTTTGTGTGGAGAGCTTAATCCCGCCCCACCTCCCAAGCAAGGAGACATCATTTCCAACAATTTTCCATTAAGGAGAGCAGATTCAAACGCCATTTTGTGTAGATTTTCAAGGGAGATTCGATTCATAGGTGGGTTTTTGTTTTTGTTTTTTGTTTTTGATTAATCATTTTCTTTCATTCTTCTTGCAAAATACTCATTCCAAATTGAAAAAAAGACATGATAGAGCACAAAGAAGCAATTATTTTGCATTTAGAATCCAAAAAACAAGATTCATCACAATCTTTTGTTGATTTTTTCTGATTTTTTTCATGTTTTTCACTGTTTTTGGACATTTTCAGACCTAGGTTCATTTTTTGTGTAGAATGATTAGATTAGTTAATAATGTTAATTTATAATTCATTTAAACACATTTGTATCAATTTAAATCAAATTTAGAGAGATCTTTTAATGATTTCGGTTGTTTTTTAATTTTTTTTGTATTAAAAAACTAATATGTAGTACATTTTTTTTGTATGTTGAGATTGATCATTAAATACACACTATAATGGCTTTTGGCTCTGGTTCAGCATTAGGTTCCGCCCCATTAGTGCCCACACCATCATCATGGGTTCCAAGCACTCGTCCTCCAAGGGCTAGAGACCCTACATGGAAGTATGCTGTAAGAGGGCACGTACCTGGAGCAGTTGTTTACAGTGAGTGTAAGAATACATATCATGGAAGCAAAAATCGCCTCAAATACCATCTTGTAGGCATTCCTCAGCGTGATTCCAAGCCTTGTGAGAAACCCAAAGAAGAGATTAGAAGAGAGATGCTTTCCCTACTTTCAGTTGTCGAGGAAAGAAAAATGCAAAGGTAGAGGGCAAAAAGAGCCATAGCAACAACCATAGCTAGTGGACATGCCCATGGTCAAACTCAGGAGCACGAGGCCAAGCACATGGAGATAGATTCAGATGAGGAGGTAGATATTGGCATTGTGGGCTCTCTTCGTGGTCCATAGATTCACACTCATGGCACAGCCACAGCCACACTGTCCTCTAGGCCCCATGTTTCCTCTACTTCGAGTAGAGTGCCAGTGCCACCACCACCTTCATCTTCACGCAACCCACAGAGTTTTTTTGTGCCGCGAAACACACCAAGAGCTGTCATTGGAGGCTACAGGGTGGAACAAGGAGGTGCATAAACATGCCGACATGGCATGTGGAGACTTTTGGTATTTCAGTAACATACCATTCAATGTGGCAAGTTGTCCCTATTGGCACAATATGGCACCGCATTGACAATTGTGGGAAAAGGCTACAAGCCACCTCGCAAAGATTTGAGTGGGAGGTAAGTCAACTTAAATTTTATGCTAAGTTTATGTTCTTTAATTTAAATTAATTTATTATTTATGTTGAATTCAAGCTATTTTTTGTTTAAAACTTACAATTTTGTACTTATTTAATTATTTTACTTTGTACTTGTAGGTTGCTCACAAATGCAACCAAAAGGGCAATGCATGTGGTGGAAGAACAAAAATATAAATGGAACAAATATGGCTGCTCCATTCTTTCCGATGGGTGGATGGATGGGAGAAACCACACCATCCTTAATTTTTTGGTTGCTTATAAAGGTGAAGTTGTGTTTTGGAAATCGGTGGATGTTTCCAATAGGATAAAAACTGCATATACATTGTGTATATTGTTGGAAGAAGTTGTGATGGAGGTGGGGATTGCTAATGTGGTGCAAGTCATCACAGATAATGCAGCAGCGTATGTGGCAGCTGGGAGAATGCTTGAGATTAGACATACATCACTCTTTTGGTCACCTTGTGCAGTCCATTGCCTTGACCTTCTTTTGAAGGACATAGGCAAACTTGTTTGGGTGGCACCGATTGTAGCTAATGCAAGGAGCATCACAAAATATATTTGTGCTAGAAGTTGTCGGTTCAGATGCGAGTTGAGATGTGGATTGGGTTAGGGTTACTTGATTAGAATAATTTGTTTTTCTAGGAGTTCACCGAATGCAGTGCGGTCGTGCTATATTACATAAATTTTAAAATTTATAAACATAATGATAATGCCATAGACTCATAAGCATGCTCAAAATTATAATCATATGATCATAATGCCATAATGCCATAGAATATTGAAACAATGAAATACGCCATACGGTAATACCTCATATAATCTGTAATCATATTCATAATTTGCAAAAATGTAAATAGTAAATTACTAAATAGTAAATACTCAAGTCTTAAAATGTCATTACACATTGAAAATTCAAATTACAATCAAGACAATATTTAATTCATTATTACTATTCTTCAAATTCGTCATCCTCAATATAAGGTAATCTAGGCACTTTTTAGGGTTTTATTTTTTGTTTTTAAGTCGAGTTTTTGCCTTTTTCTAGGCTGGATGACGTGGGTCCGCATGGGTTCTTCTGGGTTCTCCCCGGGTTCAGCCAGGGTTCTCCATTTTCCACCTGGGTTCTCTGTGGGTCCTGCAGCCAGAAGGACCACAAAAGAACAAGCGGAAATAGAGAGCCAGGCAAGCTCCAATCGAACCAGACAAAACCCTGCGTATTTTGGCGGTTCGGGGGCCTAAAATGGACACAGTAGCAGCAGACAATCACCCTTGAGTTCTTAATTTGATGAGAGAGCATACGCGAGGGAAGGAGTTGGTGACATCGGGTGCCTCAAGGTTTGCAATGATTTTCCTAATGTTGCAAAGCATTTTGGATTCTTTGGGCTCTTTAAAACAAGCGTTCGTGAGTCAAGCATGGCATGACTCCTCATATTCAAAGAAGCCCGAAGGAGATAGAGTTGCTGCAATAGTCTTCGACTGCTTGTTTGCACAAAAATCTTCAGAGATTGTGAAGGTAACTTCAAAACTTTGATTTTAATTTTAAACTCAAGTTGAATATAAATATATATATTTTTTAATTTAACTTTAAGCCTTTCATTATAAATTTCTAACTTTGATCTTTTTGTATTTTTAATCTAGGTGTCGGAGCCCTTCGTTAGAGTCCTCCGCTTAGTAGATGGGGATCAAAACCCAATGGGTAACATTTATGAGGCCATGGATAGGGCCAAGGAGGCTATCAAAAGTTATTACATGGGGGACAGCCTCAAATTTGATCCCATATGGGAGATTGTTGATAGGAGGTGGAACAATCAACTCCACCAACCCATCCATGCAACAAGGTACTTCCTCAACCCTTCTTATATCTTCTCAGAGAGCTTCTTTGATCCTAATGGAGACGTTATGGAGGGGCTCACAACATACATTCAAAGGATGGAATCTGAGGTTGCAGTGACAGACCTCATTGTTAGCGAGTTGGATATCTACAGGGAAGTAAGGGGTAATCTCTTTTCTTCGGAGCTAGCTATTAGAGGAAGAACCACTCAGCCACCAGGTATAAAATTCGGAGTCTTTAACTTTTAAGTTTATTTCACATGCATCTTATAATTTGATAAATGTGTTTCGACTTTTGAGTCTTTGACCTTGTTTTCTAACTCTTAAATATTTATCTCTTTTGCAAAGGTTTGGTGGAAAACTTGGGGTGGAAATACCCCACATCTCCAAAAAATTGCCCTCCCCATACTATGTCAGCCTTGTACTGCATCCAGTTGTGAACACAATTGGAGCTTGTTCGAGGCCATTCACACGAAGAAGAGGAACAAGTTAGCACAAAAGCGCCTCAATGACCTTGTCTTTGTGCAATACAACCTTTGGTTGCGCACAAAGAGAGTAGAAGAAAATCACTGGATCCTATTGATTTAGATGAGATAGATCCTTACAGTGATTGGACAAGGCGAGATGAGTAGCCTCCATTGTTTAGCACGGACAAGATCCTTGACTTCGAGAGATAGGCAATGGAGGATGTGGGTGCATCAAGAGATGTAGGGTTGGAGGACATTCCTGAGGATGTGGATGACATTCAGCCAAAGCCAAAGCCACAACCTTCCATGCCAGCCGAGGAGCCAGCAGCAGTAGCACTGCCACCACCACCACGCACACACAGCAGACCTTGAGGACCCACCCTTTCCCTAGTTGTTGCTAGACTAGGGAAGAGGAAAGTCTAGTATGTTGTATTTAGTTACTGTTTAGTATTTCTTCTAGTTCTAATTTTACTATTTTCATGTATCAGACTTTTAGGCTTTTAGACATCGGGATTCCGCATGAGAATGTGATTTTGTAATCAATTTACATTAAAGTCAATCAAAATTAATAGAAAACACTTTTGTACTCATTTATGGATTCATTGGATTCATCTTGTCATTGAATTTTGCAAAAAAAATGTGTTTCTAATTAAATTTAAGCAATTTTTTAAGTTCCCGAGTTTTTTGCCGATTTTTTGTTGACTCTACAATTTTTGGCTTGGCAAGTTTTTTCTGGGGGCGAGTCTTCCAACTATGATTTCATTGTATCAAAGTTGCAAATTGTAATTTTAGGACACTTGAGTCATCTTATGTAATTGCAATATTAAGTTCAAAACTAATTAAAAGGCTTATAAACTGTCCACATAAGTGGTGACAGTGTGGTATTTGCTTTTACCACATATCGACATAGGTGTCGAACACGCTTGTCATGTTATATGCTTTTCACCATTATTGCTTTAAATGAACTTGGAGTACATTTAGATTTGGGCTTTAAATGAACACAATGTGGTAGAAAACATTTCAATATGATTTCATTGGCTTATGGAGTCATTAAGTTTAAATAAGTTAGTTGAAAAAGATGAAATTTGAAGTCTATTATGGCTAGGTTTAGGGGTTGGGCCAGAACTAGGACTTGGAACTCAAGAAGGTTCTAGGTCTCCAAGAAAGTCCGCTCTCCGTCATTCAAAGGAAAAATCCATATTTACTTCGAACTATGACTTGGAACTATGTTCAAAGTTCGAGGTTGAGTCCAAGTTCCACACTATGGAGGTGCATGGCGAGTTGCAAAACTTGGGGTATTCTTGGGACTTGAAAACATGTCCCAAGTGGGTGTGGAGACCCAACATCCGCATAGCATAAGGTAATACTGGAGGTTTGCTTCACACGTCACAAGGATTGAAAGTGTTGGCGTTTAAATTAGCACCTGCAGGTGTTGATTGTAAGCGTTAAATTTCTACTTCAAATGTTTTAACTACTTCTTCCGTTATTTAAGAGAGAAGTCCTCTCTGGCTGAAAGCAATAAAGTAAGAGGAAGGGAATGGTTAACTAAGGTTCCTATCTTTTTGTACTTCAGCGGTAGGACACAAGGGTGCACAAACACAATGCGCTGTAGCTAAGCTTTTCTCTGGTTTCTGCAGATCTTAACTACGACTATTCTAGCTTTTAATCTATCCAATACCTTCAAGGTAAACAGAGCATGAGGGTAAAGGAGCGGGAATGAAGGGTTGGATCACCTAAATTCGCCGTCTCCTGAGAATACGACCGAGGCTCTGAACTCTCGGGTATACACCGGGATAAGGTTGGTACAAGCAAACACTCTTTACGGTAAACTAGATCTGAGACCTACCAAGGAGGAGGAACCCCTATCCAAGGTATGGGCTAGGAAATGGTTTACAAGAAACAACAAATGAACAATGTCTTGGCCAACAAGCTTGCTAAGGAGGAGGAACCCCTATCCGAAGTATAGATTGAAGGACAATACACTAAAAAACAACAAACGATAACTGTCAATGACAAATATCCAAGGAGGAACCCCTATCCGAGGAGGGAAATGAAACAACAAGCTATTTGAAACAAGACATGGAAATAACTCAAATAGGTAGATCAAAATGCAAGCACCTTCTGATATTCTTCTTCAAGCTTCATCAACGAATTACAAAGGTTGGGATAGCAAAGGCACGAAATCATGCACAATTACAATCGACCAACGAACTCTCATCCAAGAGTGAACAAATATCCGCTTTCAAAGTTGTTGGCAACAATGGCGCAGCAATTTTGAATAGCAAGTAAAAGTTAAACAAACAATGAGCCCAAGGCTCTTATTTATAGAACTCAAAGGAGTGGGCAACCCCAAAATCTCCTTGAGTTAACAATGAGTTCTTTCCAATCAATTAGCAAGATTTATTCCTAAAAAGGGGGAACAAGCAGTTAACTGGAAGACTACTTCAGTTAACTGAAAGAGAACAAAGAGTCAACTGGAAACTACTTTAGTTGACTGAAAGTAAACTAAAGGTGAACTTTAATGAAAGTATCCCTTGAAAATAGACATCCAATCGGGACTGGACAATGCATGATTTAAGGATAGGAGTTAACTTGAAAGGGGCATCAAGTTAACCTAAATTACATTTAATTTCATCTTGAGTTGACTTGGAAAGGGGCACGCTTAATCAACAACATTTAATGTCATCTTGAGTTGACTTGGAAAAAAGCATCAAGTCAAACTCAAGTATCATAAATGCCACTTGGAGGGTGTAGGATTCCCTTCTTTGGTGCCTTTATAGCTCACCATTAATCAACAGTGTCTCTATCCATTCATTGACTTCATCAGCCTCTGGGGAGTTAATGCTCTGTAGAATGATGACGTGGCGTCGCAGCATTACCTCACCCGTTGTGAGTTGATTCCCAAAGTCTATACACTGAGATGCTGCCTCTTCGAACTTGGTTGATAAAGCTGCCACCTTAGCCAACTTGCAACCATCTGGATCATCAAGAAAGGTATTGCGGATGACATCTCTGAACTGATTTTGTACAGTGACCATCTCGATGTATTCTCCTCCCTCACGCTAATATTCCATGCGAGGGAATGATATTACCAACATTCTTGCGAAGTTGATAATATTGGCGACCACCCGTTTGTAATCAATCAACTCTACTGAATGGGCGTCATAGGCTTTCACCTTGTACACCAACTATTCTTTCCAAGAAAAGAGATGTTTCTTGTTTTCCTCAGAGTAGACTGACTGATATGCCAATTGCAAGTCTGCAATTGTGCT
>VDFB02131359.1:0-114603 GCA_007258455.2 Sequoia sempervirens | reverse complement strand
GTAAACATTCTCATTCCTCTTTTTTAATGTTCGTAGTCTTCAGTTTCGTAGCAGTTCGTTTTACTCCCACATTCGGTAAGAATTAAAAATAGTCCAATAACGAACTGTGCTTAGGTGGTCACCCCCGTGGGCCCCATTAACCTGACATTTCAATTTTTTTTACGAATTCCGTTCCCGTTAACATTCTCGTTCCTCCGTTTTCTATGTTAGTTGCTTTCTGTAGTAGTTTGTTTTACTCCCACATTCCATAGGCAGTTAATATGGTCGAATAAATTCTTATAAATACCCGTCAGTAGTAAAATCGAAGAACAGTATTTTTTCAACAAAACTAAATATAACTGCACTCATTCTTAAGATATAGATTGTGTAAGGGTGGTTTTTACTAAAGATAATAATTATATATTTTTACCCTACCTTTTTGAAAAATATATACCAAGGGTGTTTAAATAATATAAAGTATTATTGTTTTACAAGATAATTATAAACAATTTGTTTATTAATTTTTAATACAATTAATTTATTTAAAAAATAATAGTAATTATAACATTTTTTTAAGTAAATGAAAAATATATTAAATAACTTTTTATTTATTTATTTATTTTTATAAAATAAAATAAAATAGTTATAAATACAATTAATTTATTTAAAAAATAATAATTATTATAACATCTTTTTTAGGTAAATGAAAAAATATAAAATAACTTAATTTTATTTATTTATTTTTACAAATAATAGTAATTATAACATTTTTTAAGTAAATGAAAAATATATAAAATAAATTAAAAAAATTTAATAGTTCTTAGATAGTTTTAAATTTTTTTAAACATTTAATTATGTTTTAATTTTTATATTATATATGATTATGGCATATAAAATAATTCTTAAATAAATAAAAATAAATTTATTTTTCAAAATATTTAATTGCGTTTCAAAATTTTAAATTATTGAAGGTAAAATAATTCTTAAGTAAATAAAAAATTAAATAATTCTTATACAATTTTATTTTTTTAAATATTTAATCTGTTTCAAATTTTTAAAATATTGAAGGTAATTTCTTGTGAAGATTTTTTCTTGTGTTTAGATGTATTTAAGGTTATTTTGAGTGGATAGGAGGTGAATTTTACCCTCATCCTACTCTTTCTATAAATCATTGCTTACATATCTAGTTGAGGTGTGATAGCGGGTGAGCTTAATTGGCACATTCTAAACGTTGAGTTAGATGATGCTAATTAAAAAAATACTATCATGACCAGATATACCACTAGGTTAAATGTGAGTTTGGATGACCTCCCTTGGGTTAAAATATTGAAATTTTGGGTTGTGGTTCAAAATAATATTTTAATAATGGACAATATCATGCAAAAAGAATTCTAGATGAGGTGTGCACTTAATAAAAAAGATGCAAAATAAAAATGTCATCTTCTATTGGACTAGGTCCCTTTTCTTATCAAGACTTGAGGATAATCTTATCCAAATTTAAAATATATTGAATTCATCTAACCTCTATATTAGAGTCCTTCAATGGCACCCTTCTTTTATTGAAAATGGTAACTCTCACATTCTCACTTTTCTTAGGGAGTTTGGTAGCCACTTGTCTCGTCTCTTCTCTCCTTTTTCATGAATTAACTCTTGAGACCCCTTTAACAATGTTATATATATATATATATATAATTTAATTTACTTAAGAGTTGTTTTATTTACTTTATAATTATTTTATTTTACTTCAGAATTATTTAACAATATTTTATTAATTTAAGAGCTATTTTATGTTTTTAATTTTTTTAAATATTTTTTTATGTTTAAATGTCTCCTATCATATATTTATATAATATTATTATCCTATTTTTAAAATAATATAAATATACTAAAGTAAATTTGTTGATACAATAATATATGTATACTTTTCTTTTAGTATTTGATACTTTATTTTTATTTACCTAAGATTTATTTTTTACTTTGACTAATTTAATTATTTTTTAAAATTTATTTAGTCAAGAGTTATTTTATTTATAGTGATTTTTTTAATTTAAAATAATTCTAATAAAGAACTCTCAAAAAATAAAAATAAAAACAAGCAATATTTGCTAATTTTTTTAATTGATTAGTATGAATTATAATTTCTAGCATATTACAACAAAACTAATTTCAGTAACATGATTTGTGAAAAAATAATTCTTAAAAAAAGCATTCAATGGAAAAATATTTCTATCGGCCATGTTAATAAACATGAATAGTAGACAAATTTATGATATTCAAATTTAAGATTATTTTCTTTCTCTTGTCTTTTTTATAAAAAAATATTTGAATTCTACTAAATTAAAAATATTGAACAATAATGATTCTCCTCATTAGATTATAATCATACTTTTGAGACTCACAAAATAAAATAAATGAATGAATGTAAAACAAATGTCATGTGATCATATATAAAATTGAAACAAAATTAGTATTTAAAAATTTAAAAACAATCTAAAATTATTTAATTTTTATTTAATTAAAAGTGGCTATATCTCATAATAATATATAAAATTGAAACATAATTAAATGTTTTAAAAAATTTAAAATATCTAAAATTATTAAGTTTTTATTTGGTTATTATATATATATATATATATATATATATTTTTCATTTATTTAAAAGATTTTATAATTACTATTCTTTTTTAAATATATAAATTGTGTTTATAACTATTTTATTTTATAAAGTAAATATAATTCTCTTGTAAAACAATAATATTGTTATAATTAAATATTATATAAAACTTGTTTCAACAACCTTCATTATATATTTATTATTAAACTACTTTTAAATTAATTATTTAAAATTTTATATAATTTATAATTTAAAATTTTATATAATTTAAACACCCTTGTTATATACTTTTCAAAATGGGATGTTAGTAATACATAATTATTATTTTTATTAAATTACCCTTGCAACTAATGTACCTCTGAAGGACAAACGTAGTTAGATGGAGGTTTGTTGTTAAAATACCGTGTTTTGTTTCTTCTACAGGTGGTATATTTATAGGAATTTTATTGCACTATTTTAAATTCTTACCGAATGTGGGAGTAAAACGATCTGCTACGAAACTGAAGACTATGAACATTTAAACGGAGGAACGAGAATGTTTACAGGAACGGGATCTGTCAAAAAACGGGAATGTGAAAATGACAGGTTAAATGGGGCCCACGGGCCCGGCCACCTAAGCACAGTCAGCGCTTAGAGTGCGTCGGTTAAGCCGCGCCGTTGATTTGATGGAAGAATACAGGAATTAGTATTTGCTAAGAAACGTGAAAAAGAAAGTTGTGGGGCCAATAGCAAAAGAATTGTGCCCCCTTGCAATGAATTATTTCCAAGTGGGACGTGCATCACTTTATTTAAAAAGGAAATATCCTCTCCAACTTTATTTTCACGGCAGCATCTTGGTATTTAAAAAGGAAATATATCATCTCAAAAGCAATACTTTTCCTCTATCTTGTAGGTTATTAATGTGTAATACGTGATGACATCTTGTAGGGTCCATTATTTTATATAGGCCCCATGACAATATCCTTTGATGTCTAAATATTTACTTTGCATGCCTGATTGTAAGTGTTGTATATTTTTAGATGCATGATCATTATAGGATTCATGTGAATCTCAAATTAGGACTAAAATACAATGGTAAGAATTGTAAATCTATGTAATTTCTCATTTAGTTTTAGGTCTCTTTCCCTCTTTCCCTTATGATTTTTTTGCCTATCTAGTTGTCTCTCTAGAATGTTATCCCTATGATTATATATTCATATCCATTCACCTTATCCCTAATATAATTTTATTTATTAATGTACACATTTATGTTTACACATTACCCATGTTTATTTGACCATTTATATGTATTATAGTTTAAGACTAGAGTCACAAAGGATTGACTCCATGGTCTTCTGATGTACCAATTTAATTTTAAATTAAAAATGATAGAAAATTATTTCCCTCAAGGGAAAACTACATTACACTTTCTATGATTTATTAACGTATGCAGGAATTCAATGCGCGATAGCATAAAATAATTGGCTCCTAATTTTTGAGATTAATTCACATGACATTTACATACTCACACTTCAATTGGTGGATAAAATGAAATCTAAAAATTGCACAAGAAGCATTTCTAGGAGCATTTGTTGATTGAAAGAGTGTTATCTTTATTCATTCAATCTTCATTTTATAGGGTTGATGTCGAGAACATGTGATAAAGATGTTTTAAATACCTAGACTTTTGATATTAAAATTTTGAAAATTTAGTTACTAGATTAGAGTTTATAGATGCAAATGAATAGGTAGTTTTAAAAATAACTCTAATTTAAAACTTGTTCTATGCAATCAAAATAATATATTTTTATTATGAAGTAAATGATAGTCTTAGATATTTTATTTCAAACCTTAAGACATGACATATTTAACATCTTGATGAATACTTGAATAATTAATGATTATAGAGTTAAGTATCTTTACCCTCCTATTTACTTTATTAATATAACATGCATTTATTGTTCTATATTTCAATACTCAACTATATTTAATTAGTCAATCTAATTTGATATTTCAATAATAAAACATATTTAATTCATCCAATCCTAAATTAATCTTCATTTTTATATATATTATTAATTTAAATCTAAATTACCAAATTTATTTTTCAATTATTTTATTTAAAAAAGATTAAAACTACACAGTCAATTTTTAAATACCATACAAGAATCATTAAAAACATTGAAAGCGTACTTTTTTTAATTGAATAAAGAGAATTGCATACATGAAACATTAAAAATTAAAGACTCCAATAAAATAAAGAAAGAAGACTAGACACTTTTTAAAAATAGATAACCAGTGTAAATTAGCTCTCAATCCTTGCGCTTTCCCAATATAATTGATCAACAATTTTTTGCATTAAAGATAAAGCTTTAAGTTCTTCCCCTTCATTCAGTGTGACCTTAAACCCCTTCTCTATGTTGATCCTAAATGTTCTAATAACCTCACTATTATGGTGGGTGAGTAACACTGTAATCATTTTTTCACCTTCACAATATACGAATGTGGATTCACACTGAATGCTGAAACACTCCCTATATCCGATACAGAAAGCATATATAGCATATATAGTGATTGCACTTGATGAGCTTCTCATGTCTAATTCACACTGTCCTCCCTCAATCTTATCAACTGCTTGGACGCCGATCACCTCAGAAAATAAATTTACATCCAATCTAGACAATGTTGTATCCATTGGCATCCCTATTAAAATGGTATTATCTGATGGCAGTCTCTCAAACATTTAAAATATCAACATAAAACATTAAATAATTCATTAAACTATCAAAAAAATACAACAGATAATTTACACAGCACACAACTTAGAAGTACTAACATTCTTTTCACCTATCCAAATAAATAAACTTGCGTTGAGAAAAAGTAGTATTACCGTCAGTCCATGAATGCAATTCTGTACCCATGCATATCCATTGCGAGGCACTTCAATTATCAGACTTTTCAATCCTTGCAACTCTTCAAAACCTTCCACACTCTGCAGCCGATGACAATCAACAATCGCGAATCGCTCCAGGTTCCGTTGATGTGCGAGGGTCGACAACAATTGCAACCCTTCACAGTTCTCTGCTTTAAACACTTGAAGCCCTCTTAGAGAAGATAACCTTGATACCATTTCCAATTTTGGACAATCCTCCATTTTAAGAGACTGAAGCCCTGTTAGAGAAGATAACCCTGATATTGTTTTCAATTTGTGACAGTGACACACATTAAGAGTATCCAGTCTCTCTAGCTGCTTTAAGTCCATTTCTTTTAGATCATACATATGCATAACTGTCAATGATTGAAGTCTGGGACAAATCTCTCCACTAATTAGCAACTTTGATATTTCACCTAATCTGTCAAAATATATTGTTTCAAGGCTAGTCATGCAGCTGCTTGTAGAACTCTCCAAACTACCTTTGCTCAGATTCAAATTCCCACTGCAGAAGACGCCTTCAATAGTGTCCAATTTCAATGATCTAAGATTACCAATTTGTTTAAGTGATTGCACGAAGGATGCTATATCTATCTCCTTTATCTCCTTAACATCCATTAAATGTAATGGTAGCCCATGATTGGACACTCCTTGTATACTTAATTTTTCCAAATGACTGAACATTCCTTTTAAATCTGGAAGCTTTAGCAACGAGGGAGAGTCAAAAATCTCAAGTATTCTCAACTCGAAATTGGCCTGGCATTCACAATTACTTAAAAAAAAAGAATTAGTTCTCAGTAGTAAACAATCTTCGCCAAACAAGTATTCTAAAATGACTGCTCTGCTGTGAAGGGAGACTTGGTTTTTAGCAAACAATAGCGAAATACCTGGGTATCAGTCTGCAACTGTTGCTGAAAAGTGCTCCACATTTCTTCCACGCTAGAAACAGATAGAAATTGCAATTTTCGTAGAGGAATCCATGAAGGAATATCTTTTAAGCAGAGCCACGAGAGGTCAGTGTAGCGAATTTCAAGCCACAGGAGGTCAGTCTCAGCAGAATCATTTGAATTCCCTAGAAAAAATGTAATATAGCCTTCTAGGGATGAATCATAGAACCCATGGAAACACCTGCCCTTTGTTTCTGTTAGGATTTTCTTAAATCCTTTTGCTTCCTGCAAATAAGGATAAGGTTTAAATGTGTGGTTGGCTAGAATTTTTTTAATAAAAACACATAAATTGAAATGATTTTTCAAAAGCTATCTATAGTTTTAATTCAAAAAATTTAAAGCACACCATAGATCTAAGAATGTGTGGCCGAGGAGGTCCCAACTCATCTGCCATTTGTCTTCCCAGATCGCAGAGGTGATCGTGCATTTCAAATTTGAACCCAACCACTAGGTTCTCCCTCACTTCCACTAGGCACTTTTCTTGTAGGGTGTGGACTACATGTTCAGCGCTCCAACTGGAAGCATTCCAGATTAATATTGCTTTTTCTTTCAAATTATGTTTTTTTTTCTTATTGAATAAACAAGCAATATCTATAAATATCTGTTTCTCCTCTAGATCCAGACCATCAAAGCTAATTTTAAGTCTATGTAGTATATCCTTAGGCTGGATTTTCTTAACCTTTTCCAATTGTAACTCCCAATAACACTCATCCCTACCTTTAAGATGGGTGCCTAAAACTTTGAGTGAGAGGGGTAAACCTCCACAAAATTTCATGAAGCTTTTAACCAATTTCTTATATGCAATGGGTGGATCCCGTCTGTGGAAAGCATGGCTGCAGAAGAGATCTTTAGCATAATACTTATTCAATAGTTTCATCTTGTAACGGATATCTGCACCCGTTAACATACTTTGGTCACGGGTTGTAATAATAACCAGGCTACTAGAGCTGAGCATACCTTCAGGTAACAGGGCATCTAACTATTCTTGATGATCGATATCATCTAGGACTATAAGAAAATTAAAATTCCTTGCTCTTCCCAGAAGATCCTTTAGCATTCCGATTCCATGGTGCACACTGCTAATCTCTAGACCTCTAACCTCTGGATCTTTCAGGAAAAGATCTTTCAAGAGCTAACTTTGCAAGCAGTGCAATTCACGATGGGCATGTGATTCTCTCACATCAGACAGAAAACATGATGCATGGTAGCCTGAATTATTCCTGTTAAACAATTCTTTTGCCAGGGTGGTCTTGCCAGACCCCCCAAGTCCATAGATCCCAGCTGTCCTCACCTTTCTTTGCTTCTCTGTCTCTAAACAACTAATTTCAAAATCTTGGATGAGTTTAGCAAGTCCGATCGGATATTTCGCAACATCTAACGGTATCCTATTTTTCCTTTCTTGCACTACTTGTACCACATGAGACACAATATTTTCACACAAATTGCTGAAGTCCAAAACCAAAAATCTATTTAGAAAATCATCCTACTATGGTAAAACGAATGTCATGAATCGAAGACAAAGGGAAAACATGAGGAATCGTAATCATACAAAACAAATGACAGTAATCTTACTCTTGATTTGAGGAATTGCAAAGTTCATAACCAGATATGCCTGCTGCGGATTTGAGGGCCTTTTCCCATTCATCCAACTTATCAAGATACCTGCCTTTACTTCGATAATCAGAAAATGCCTCAGCATACCGAGACTTGTCATTCTCGATGTGACGAAGCTCCCAAGGTTCCACATCGTAGAACACAGGAATAAACATGGCCTCATGTTGTTGTTGTAACATAAGAACAAGCTCGTCTAAACACCACTTTGACTCTGCATATCCATGGGAAAAAATGGAAATTTGCACAAGAGATGAGCATATGGCATTGGCAATGGCAAAAGGAATAAAATCTCCTCCTTGTATCTCTTCACGGTCTAGAAATGCCCGGCACCCTCTTTCTTGGAGAAGGTGATACAGTTGTTTAGCAAGGGTTTCCTTGACATCAGGACCTCGGTGGCTGATGAATGCATCATATAATTTAGGAGATGCAATCGATGAGGAGGAAGAAGAGGAAGCCATGAATGCAAGACTGGAATCACAAAATGGAAGAAACTTTCTGGAGCAGAGAGGTGTTGATTTGGGCGTGGCATAACCGACACACTCTAAGCGCTGACTGTGCTTAGGTGGTCGGGCCCGTGGGCCCTATTTAACCTGACATTTCCATTCCCTGTCATTCTCACATTCCCATTTTTTGACGGATCCCGTTCCTGTAAACATTCTCATTCGTCCGTTTAAATGTTCGTAGTCTTCAGTTTCGTAGCAGTTCGTTTTACTCCCACATTCGGTAAGAATTAAAAATAGTCCAATAACGAACTGTGCTTAGGTGGTCACCCCCGTGGGCCCCATTAACCTGACATTTCCATTTTTTTTACGAATTTCGTTCTCGTTAACATTCTCGTTCCTCCATTTTCTATATTAGTTGCTTTCTGTAGTAGTTCGTTTTACTCCCACATTCCATAGGCGGTTAATATGGTCGAATAAATTCTTATAAATACCCGTCAGTAGTAAAATCGAAGAACAGTATTTTTTCAACAAAACTAAATATAACTGCACTCATTCTTAAGATATAGATTGTGTAAGGGTGGTTTTTACTAAAGATAATAATTATATATTTTTACCCTACCTTTTTGAAAAATATATACTAAGGGTGTTTAAATAATATAAAGTATTATTGTTTTAGAAGATAATTATAAACAATTTGTTTATTAATTTTTAATACAATTAATTTATTTAAAAAATAATAGTAATTATAACTTTTTTTAAGTAAATGAAAAACATATAAAATAACTTTTTATTTATTTATTTATTTTTATTTTATAAAATAAAATAGTTATAAATACAATTAATTTATTTAAAAAATAATCATAATTATAACATCTTTTTTAGGTAAATGAAAAATATATAAAATAATTTAATTTAATTTATTTATTTTTACAAGTAATTATAACATTTTTTACTTAAATGAAAAATATATAAAATAACTTAAAAAAATTTAATAGTTCTTAGATAGTTTTAATTTTTTTTAAACATTTAATTGTGTTTCAATTTTTATATTATATATGATTATGGCATATAAAATAATTCTTAAGTAAATAAAAATAAATTTATTTTTTAAAAATATTTAATTGTGTTTCAAATTTTTAAAATATTGAAGGTAAAATAATTCTTAAGTAAATAAAAAATTAAATAATTCTTATACAATTTTATTTTTTTAAATATTTAATTTGTTTCAAATTTTTAAAATATTGAAGGGAATTTTTTGTGAAGATTTTTTCTTGTGTTTAGATGTATTTAAGGTTATTTTGAGTGGATAGGAGGTGAATTTTACCCTCATCCTACTCTTTCTATAAATCATTGCTTACATATCTAGTTGAGGTGTGATAGCTCACAGGGTGAGCTTAATTGGCACATTCTAAACGTTGAGTTAGATGACACTAATTAAAAAAGTACTATCATGACCAGATATATCACTATGTTAAATGTGAGTTTGGATGACCTCCCTTAGGTTAAAATATTGAAATTTCGGGTTGTGGTTCAAAATAATATTTTAATAATGGACAATATCATGCAAAAAGAATTCTAGATGAGGTGTGCACTTAATAAAAAAGATGCAAAATAAAAATGTTCTTATCAAGACTTGAGGATAATCTTATCCAAATTTAAAATATATTGGATTCATCCAACCTCTATATTAGATAGTCCTTCAATGGCACCCTTCTTTTATTGAAAATGGTAACTCTCACATTCTCACTTTTCTTGGGGAGTTTGGTAGCCACTTGTCTCGTCTCTTCTCTCCTTTTTTATGAATTAACTCTTGAGACCCCTTTAACAAGGCTATATATATATATATATATATATATATTTTATTTAATTTACTTATGAGTTGTTTTATTTACTTTATAATTATTTTATTTTACTTCAAAATTATTTAAGAATATTTTATTAATTTAAGAGCTATTTTATGTTTTGAATTTTTTTAAATTTTTTTATGTTTAAATGTCTACTATGATAATATATTTATATAATATTATTATCCTATTTTTAAAATAATATAAATATACTAAAGTAAATTTGTTGATACAATAATATATGTATACTTTTCATTTAGTATTTGATACTTTATTTTTATTTACCTAAGATTTATGTTTTACTTTATGACTAATTTAAGATTTCTTTTAAAATTTTTTAGTCAAGAGTTATATTATTTATAGTGATTTTTTAAATTTAAAAGAACTCTCAAAAAATAAAAATAAAAACAATCAATATTTACTAATATTTTTAATTGATTAGTATGAATTATAATTTCTAGCATATTACAACAAAACTAATTTCAATAACATGATTTGTGAAAAAATAATTCTTAAAAAAAACATTCAATGGAAAAATATTTCTATCGGCCATGTTAATCAACATGAATAGTAGACAAATTTATGATATTCAAATTTAAGATTATTTTCTTTCTCTTGTCTTCTTTTATAAAAGAATATTTGAATTCTATTAAATTGAAAATATTGAACAATAATGATTCTCCTCATTAGATTATAATCATACTTGCACCTTTGAGACTCTAAATAAAAATAATGAATAAATGTAAGAAACAAAATGTCATTGCATGATCATATATAAAAATTGAAACACAGTTAAGTATTTAAAAAATTTAAAACTATCTAAAAATTATTTAATTTTTTATTTAATTAAGAATTATTTTATATGTCGTAACCATATATAAAAATTGAAACACAATTAAATGTTTAAAACAATTAAAATTATCTAAGAATTATTAAATTTTTTATTGAGTTATTATATATATATATATTTCATTTATTTAAAAGAATTTATAATTACTATTCTTTTTTAAATATATAAATTGTGTTTATTTTTTTATATATTGAAACAATGTTAAAAAATACAAAGAGGCAACAAAGATTGTCAAGAGAGAGGGAAGAGACAACACATCCATCAACCACCAGCTAACAGTGAACAACACAGTTACATACAGCCACTAAAAGCAGCAGCAACCAAACACTAAATCTGAACTGTAGCTGAAACTGATACACCCAGACAAGCAGCAAAAACTGCCACTATCCAATTCTAAACTTCAACAATTTCTGAAGCTGATTTGAACAGTAAACATCATTTTTATAAAGCTGCAAAATCTGCCATTTGATCGTATCCAAATGACTGCTGCACTTCATACTCGCCTTATTGCCTCCCTGCAATTGAGAACATAAGAAAACGATTTGCAAAATGATGTCAGAGTAAAACCGTAGCATTCCTGATTCCAGATTAACATTATGCTCTGCAAAAACAGCCAAACATCTATTTTTCCACAAATTAAAAAGCACAATCTGCCGTACAGAATCAACAACAATGTTATTATGCAGCCCAACACCCAAAATCACTTCTTTCTAGCTCAAGATATGCCCAAAAATTGCAGCGAGGTAAGCAAAAACAACCCTCCATTTCCTCTTAGCCACAAAACAGTCCCAGAAGATATGTTTCAAGTTTTCAATACGTTTACAAAAGGGGCATTTAACATCATGAATATGCATATAACGCTGACGATCACCAACTGGTAACTTGCAATGCAAAAGTTTCCATACAAATAGCTGAACATTCGCCTCTGTTTTAGAATGCCATATTTGAAGACTCAGCTTGTTCCATGTAGTTTCATGGAGCTTGCAACTCCATTTCAGATTCAGCCTGGGATTTAATGGCAAATGAGGGAGCAGATTTAAGTAAACTTTTTTAAGCGGAAACAAAGCAAACTGAAACTTGGACATCCACCACCAATCCTTGAAAGGATTGCAATGAAGGGGAGTACATATTTTCATGACGAGCTCAAAGGAAACCAAAGACTTGACAAAAATAATAAAACTTTTCTGGTTGCAATTTAGACCTAGGTTAGTCTTGAGAACTTGCCAGTTGATCCACTCATGAGCAGAAAAGTCCCACAAGTCCCCAAACTTTTGGACTCCTTTCCTAAATAATGAATAAGCCATCCTAGGAAAGGCAACTGTGAGAGGTTGACCATGGTACTGTACCAATTTATTCCACCAAATTGACGAAAACCTGAAGCTAAACCCATGTTGGAGGGTGCTCTTCCAGTCCAAAAGATGACTGACTTGCTGCCATGCCTTCCAGATTGAAAGAAGGGGAAAGGAAGCCTTGATGCGGAAGAAAGGAGCCATTAAAATTTTATCTTCCCAACTGACATCCTGCCATTTACCTTTGATCGAGGCTTGAGAAATCCGAAAGCGGACCAAATTTTTCCAAGGCACATCTCCATTCATAGATCTAACAATCCATTTCACTGCTAGGCAAATCCCTTGCATCCTAGGATCCAAAAGGCCCAACCCACCTTTGGCTTTGGGTTGTATACAATGGAGCCACGAGGCAGATTTAAAACCTGCTTTGCCATCCCAACCAGCCCATAAGAAGCTGCGAACCATTTTAACAAGATCCTCATAACCTTTTTTGGATGGCATCCAACAAGACGAATAGTAAACATGTGAGGCCAAAAAAATTCGATTCACCACTTGAATTCTTCCAGCAAGAGACAAAAATTTATTTCCCCACATACACAATTTATTCCTAAGTTTCTGTAAGTACCAATTCCACATCTCAGAAATAGAGACCCCCATTCCAAAAGGAATGCCGAGATATCGTGTAATCTGCTCGTGTTTAATTTGCTTCCACCCTTTAGGAATCCACCATGGTGGTGGACTAGATTGAACCATCAAATATTCAGTCTTATGGTGAGCAAGTTTAGATCCGAACACTTCACAATACAGATTAAGGACTTCCAGTACATTATTGATCTCAACCTCTGAATTTTGGATAAACAACATACTGTCATCTGCAAAGTGTGAGTTAATAACCACAGAATTATGGGGGATAGAAATACCCTTAATTAAATCCAATTGATTATACTTTTGCAGCAAGTATCCAAGTGCATCAGCAGCCAGCACATATAGGAACGGGGACAAAGGACAACCTTGTCTTATTGAACGTTGCAAGGGGAAGACATTAGTCAGCTCTTTATTAATCACTAATTGAGCATTAGCATCATTAAACAACATCTGAATGTGATTACAAAGTTTAGGTCCAAAACCCAACCATTGTAACATCTTAATTATGAAGCCCCATCGCATTCTATCATATGCTTTGTCAAAGTCCAGTTTGACCAAAAGGCCTTGTTGACCAGATTGTTGAGCCCATTCCAACGTTTCCCAAGCAAGGATCAAGTTGTCCAAGATGAATCTCCCACTAAGAAACCTGATTTGTTTAGGTCTTACTATTTCTTTTACAATTGGTTTGATTCTTGTTGCTACAGCCTTGGCAATAATCTTATATGAAGTATTAAGAAGAGTGATTGGACGCCAACCTGAAATAGTATCCTCATTTTTCCCCTTCGGAAGGAGTTTGATTAGACCTTGATTTATATATGAACCAAGAGAACCATGCTCCAAGGCTTCCAGGTAAACCAAGTAGAAATCATCTTTAATGTAGGGCCACATTGTTTGGTAAAATTCAACTGGTAACCCATCCACACCAGGGCTTTTGTACGAAGGCATGGAAAACACAACATGCTCTAAGTCCTCAAGAGAAAGTATACGATCAATGAAATTGCTATATTCAGGGTCCAGCCTCTTAGGAATGATATCATGAAGCATATCTTCCAAGATAGCTTGAGCATCCTGCCAATGTGGATCTTATTTGAATAGCTCCTCATAGTATTTTTGAAACAACCCTTTAATCTCAACCTGTTTAGTATGAACCAAACCAGCCTCATCTTGAATGGCACCAATGAATTCTTTCCTATGCTTATAATTAAGGTATTTAAAGAAATATTTAGAACCTCGATTCCCCTCTTTAATCCAGTGTAATCTTGCTCTAATTTTAGCTCCTTGCCCCTTATAATTATCCATTCTACGAATTTGAGTTTCCAAAACTGCCACCGAAGTTTGTAAGTTACAATTATAAGGGTCATTATTCAGTAATTTTCTGTTGTGTTCTAACTTTCCTTGAAGAGATTTTAATTTCCGTTTTCGTTTCCAAGCAAGTCTTCTACCAAAGGCACGGAGGAATTCAACACATTTAGTAATAGCATTATGCCAGCATTGTCTATAAGATTCCCCTTCATTAGGTTTTGGGAATGAATTCCATAGGCCCACTAACGCTCCAACACAAGAAGGATTTTTTAAATGAGACACATTCAACTTAAAAGGTAACTCAGAATTCACATTACTATTATTAGCTCCAGAGACATTACATATGATATGGTAGTGGTCAGAAAGAGTGGCAGAATAATCAACATGAACCACCAACCCTGAGGACTCTTGGGCAACAAACAGATTTGAAGAGATATAAAATCTGTCAAGTCTGCTCAGCTTCCTATCCTCACCAAATCTACAGTTAGACCAAGTGAACCAGTTAAAATCTTGACTACCCTTTTTGTTATGAATTGGGTCAACCACACCTAAAGTATTACGACACAACAACCATTTGTCAAATTCTTCATTATTTAGCTTGTAATGACTGAGCCAACTGCGATCACTATGGTGTTCTACCATATTGAAATCACCCCCTATAACCCAATCTGCATTAGGGAGGTGTTTTGCCATCCAATCCCACAATTCAGTTCTCTCTCTAGGAGAGTTAGCAACATAAACTAAGCAAAATCCAATAGGTTGGCCATTGATAAAGGTCAAGGCCCACACACAACTATGAGAAGGGTCTTCACCTTTATCAATGACAAACTTATAGACCCGTGAGGCAAAACCAATCACTGCCCCCCCTACCTTCTCTATGTGAAGTATAAATAAAAGAAGAATCTCTCCATACATCAGATAGAGAAGAAGCAAGATAAAGACCATTAATTTTAACCTCCTGAAAGAAAGCAATATCAGGTTTCCACTTTCCAATGACATCTTTTACACCATATTTACGGTGAGGGAGAGACATCCCTCTTACATTCCAGGACAAGATTTTGTAATTCATGTCAACGAAGAGATAGCAAGTTCCTCCTCTTGTGGCAATGCATCAAACTGGTTAACTAATGCAATTGTAGACTCAGAGTTACCCAAATCTTTTGTCATAGGAGGTGGGGACCTAGATCTTTGTCGCACAGAAGGAGGAGGGGAATTAGCAGCCTCATTTCCAGATTTATGGTTGCGATGAGAGGAAGAAGGTTGGGGGCTTGAAAGTGCACTTTCCCCATTAGATACTACTTCACCACTTCGACCTGTAACTGGACTAGAAGGTTCTTTCCGCTTTCTTACAATTTTCCATCCCTCATGCATCTCTTCATCTATTGAATCAGAATTGCTTAAACTCAGACTATTAGTTTTTTTAGTTGCTGAGGGCGGGTCATTCATTTTTGCTTGAACTGGGCCTTTATGAGCAGAAGAAGGCACCTTGCTATTGGTTTGCAACTATTTAGGTGGCATGTCAACAGGGGGCTGTAAGATTTTATTCTTTCTAGCAGAACAATCTCTAATCAAATGACCTTCTTGGCGGCAAAAAAACACGCATTAGGTTTGTTCAAATAAAAAACTGGTTGGTAAAATTCAAACCCTGGGCCAATGAGTTTAATAGTTTCCAGCAAAGGCTGGTTCAAGTCCATTTCTACACAAACCCTGGGATGCACCCTTAGGCTAGAGAATTTTTCTGAGTTATTCTTACACCAAATAACCCTGCCAAGTTGTGACACAATTTCACGAAGGAAAGGTCTAAAATCTAAGCGGAAAAAGGGGAGTTCCACCCACATAGGATACTGGGACCTAGACAGGCCCTCTGGATGAAATTCAAGAGTCCATGCTTGCAGGTAACATATCTGACCACATATGACCCAAGTCCCATACTGTAAGATAGCCTGAGCATGTTCAGCGGATTTAAATGAGCAAGAAACATACCCCTTCCTAAATCTCTCATAGATTCAATTTCCCATCCACGGTTTTCCCAATTTAATTAGTCCATCTGAAAAACTCTGTTTCAGACGAGATGCCTCTTAAAAGGAACAAAATCACAGATTTACTTTGGCACTCCGCAATGCAGTCTATAACATCATCTGGAAGCAGGAATTCTAAGGTTTTACCTCTTTCTTCACTATTGGGCGCCTCCGTTGCACGATCATTCTTGCCTCCATAACTTCCTTCTGCATTTAGCAGACTCCCCTTCGTCAGTATCAACCGTAGCATGTTCAGTTTCATCGCTGGGAATCCTACCACCACTCGCAGAGAGAGCCCCACCAGTATTTCTTGCCTCTGCCTTAAGTCTCATTGGAAAGCCACTGAAAGATGAGAAGGAAGCCTACCAAGCACATAGAACCAAGCGAACACAAGCGGCGGCTAACCACGGCCCCGTGCCCTAGCAGAGACGCCTGCAGCAGGTTGCTACCGACAGCTCTCAGGCAAACAGGAGAACAATCCAGAAAATCCGCTGGAAACTGAAAAGAAAGGACACTAAAAATGCTGGTAAAAGTAGAAAACGTTAGGTTTCAGAACGCATCCATTTCAGATTGCACACAAATTTTCCTTTTCATGGCATGTAACTTTACAAAATTGTGTTTATAACTATTTAATTTTATAAAGTAAAAATAATTCTGTTGTAAAACAATAATATTGTTATAATTAAATATTATATAAAACTCGTTTCAACAACCTTCATTATATATTTATTGTTAAACTAATTTTAAATTAATTATTTAAAATTTTATATAATTTAAACATCCTTGTTATATACTTTTCAAAATGGGATGGTAGTAATACATAATTATTATTTTTATTAAATTACCCTTCCAACTAATGTATATCCGAAGAACAAGCACAGTTAGATGGAGTTTTGTTGTTAAATACTGTGCTTTGCTTTTTCTATAGGCGGTGTATTTATAGGAATTTTATTGGACTATTTTTAATTCTTACCGAATGTGGGAGTAAAATGAACTGCTATGAAACTGAAGACTACGAACATTAAAAAAGAGGAATGAGAATGTTTACGGGAAGGAGATCCATCGAAAAATGGGAATGTGAAAATGACAAGGAACAAAAATGTCAGGTTAAATGGGGCCCACGGGCCTGACCACCTAAGCACAGTCAGCGCTTAGAGTGTGCCAGTTAAGCGGCCCTGCGGAGGTGGATTTCCGCGGTGAAATCTCGAACCAACGTCTCAAACGGTTTTTGAAGAAGTATGATCCATTTATCATCACTGTAGTGAAAATGGTTTTGGGTAAAGGTTTCATAAATAATGGTGAGACCAAGCATGTGGGCATGCATATCACCTCAAGATTTTTGGCTGCGCTATTAGAGATAAGGATGGAGAAGAAAGATGTGGGGGTGTTGATGAAGAAGCTCTTTTATGCGGACAGGCTGGTTGGGATGGACGAAGTTCTCACTGTGGCCATTTCCAGAATGGGTATGCCAAGGCTATGCAAAATTCACACCTGCTTCAAGCCAGGTGAAGTGGTAAAATACTATCCCTTTATCTTTGATCTGAAAAGGATGGCTCTGGTTGAGCACAAATAAGTTGCTGTTGTTAGGACTAATTTTCTGTTGCGGGCCTTCAAAATCCCCCACTCCTTTGGGCCTTGTGTGGTCAACGATTTCTGTGAATTTCCATTTGTGAATGGCTTTCTGG
The DNA here is from genome assembly GCA_007258455.2 of Sequoia sempervirens. NCBI lineage: Eukaryota > Viridiplantae > Streptophyta > Pinopsida > Cupressales > Cupressaceae > Sequoia > Sequoia sempervirens. Next base: position 96,462 of record VDFB02131359.1, on the reverse strand, counting down.
GTTAGTTTGAAGCTGGCTTTTTTCTTGGTATGGTAAGTATAGGTATGGTGTTTAGCTGTATATGATTATGCGTTGCAGGGAATTTTGTTTCTAGGCTTCCCTAATTTTGAAATCACAGTTTGTATTGACCCTACGTGGTTTGGTTTGTGTCGGGGTGGCTGGTTGGATTTTTGGGTTGCTAGTTGTCTCAGTCATGGTGGGTATTGTAAAACTTTTTTAATATTTTAATATAGAATCTTTATGGATATTTATGTATAAAATATTTAAAATGTCCATATACATAAATGTCCATATACTGAAAAACTTTTTTAATAATTATATATATTTATTCAAAAAAATGTCCATATACATAAATATATAGCATTTTTACTTAATTATTAATATTAAATATTTTTGTTTAGCTAAGGACAAAGGCCAAATAAAGAATTATGACGAGGCCTTTCATATTTTGGAGCATAGCTTTAAAATTATAAAATAATTCATGTTTACAAATTTTAAGACAAAATAATTATTATAATTATGTAATCGTTTTATTGTTACTCAATAATTAATATATATTTTAAATATAATTATTCAATAAATAAAATTATCTATGTGTAATAACAAAGTTATTAAAAAGTTTAATTTATTTTTCTATTATTAATTATTTAATTTTAAATTATATAATTTATAATATTTTTTAATTGATTATAGTTTGGAGTATACTCTTAGAATTTATATTTTATTTTTTGATGTATGAATTGTAGGTACAAAGGTAATGTGAAGTATATAATTTTTTAATGTGTTATATATATATATAATCTTACAATAGACATTATCATAGATTATTATTTTTTAAATAAATTTTATTTTATTATTTAAAAAATATTATATTATATTATGAGAATTGTTTATTTATTTTATTTCTCAAAATTACATAAGTAAAATAAAATAAAATCATCTTTATTTGAATAAAGTCTATAAAATTAAATAAATATTATCGTTTAAAATTTTGCATGTCTAGCTTTGAATTTTCTAGTTAAGACTTGACTATCCATTCAAAATCAAATGGAAAAACTTGCTATCTTATCCATCACTATTTTGCGATAAATGATAAAAAAAATAGCAAAAAAGTGTGATTATATAAAATTAGTTAAACTAACAATCACACCTTTGTGTGCAATGGGCACTCTAAAAGTAAGGAAGGTCAATTAGGAAAACAATGTTTTATTTTTTGCATATATTTGTATAGAATGCAAGTTCACATGGTAGGCCATTTAGCAAACGATATTGTTTGTGCAACAAAGGTCTGAATGGAGAAGTGACAGCTTCAAATCAAGTATGCATGGACACTTATAGGGATCTATACACCATTGAAACAAAACCTCTGAATCAGGAAGATAATTAGGCTTCATTACCAAGAGAGACATGCTTTGCAATAGGAAGAAAGACAGAGATATAGGGATAGAAAAAATGAGATATAGAGATGGGAAGAGTGTGCGAGAGAGAGGGGTAAGGAGATAAAGATAGAGATGAATATAGAAATAGAGATGGATATGGAGAAGGAGAGGGGTATTTAGAGAAGGAGAGGGAGAGATAAAGAGAGAGAAGATAGAGGGATAGATAGATATGGAAGGGATACATATAGATAGATGGAGAGAGATGGAGAGAAGCATACATATACTTCCCCCCTTGTATGAGTTCCCCTTTACATTTGAAATGAACTTGTATTTATAGGCTTCATTGGATAACCAACTTGTAACTACCTATTAATTACCTCAACTACCTTTTGAAATATTTGAGAAAATAAAATAAAATAAAATATATTTTGGTTAAGCTTTTCTCAATTTTTCCAAAGATAAAATTTATTTTCTAACTTTTGATTACAATAAGTGACATAAGTCACTTTTACAAAAAGACTATTTTAAGCTCATAGCTTTGAAAGAAAGGCCAAGCTTTTGGTTTGTCGAGGTAGGCACTATGATTCCTTTACTTAAACTGTAACTTGAATAACAACATCATAAGCAATATATTCATTGGAATTTTTAATACCCTTCCATGGTTCCCTTCCATACAAATTCTTAGTGTTTTTGTTTGGAATAAGTTGACAATTGTTTTATTGCTACCTTCTTCTCATTCAGTGGCATCTCTATGAACAACATTGAATATTCTCTGTCTTCTGTCTCTATCTCTCTCTCTCTCTCTATATATATATATATATATGAGCATGATCTTGATTAATTGACATCAAGTCAAATAATATCTAAAAATTGTCATCCACCTTTCCCAATTCCTTCATAGACATTAATATCTCTATCCATTAAAATAATAGTAACATGATATGACTACAACCCTTTTAAATAATCTCCATTACAACCTCAATAATTGGACCTAACAATGAAAATATGAAATAATCTACTAGTAACATGATAATTCTTCTTCAAAGCTATATCAGGGTCGTTGATCTCCATAAGAGTCAAACTTGGCGTAATTATGTGTCAATGCATTACTAAACAAAAAAATAAATTAGATCAACCTCATCAAAGAGAGGTAAAATATACCTATTGGCAGGGTGCAAGACATAGAATAAAACCTACCGCAATCTATAACAAGGTAAGTGCAGAGCATCTGGATGACAAGGGAGATAGGTTAATGGGTGCCCTATAAGTATTACATATTTATAAGAGACTAGGTAATGATATATGCATCTGCCAACAAGGGAGATAGGTTGGTATGTGCAAGATCATCATGGTAAAAATAGGCCCTTAAGTGGCAAAAAAATTAGAAAAATCAGAGTTAGGAAACTTGATGTAAAAATTTGAATAAGTTATCTATATATTTCAAAAATATGTAAGAATAGAATTTGTATCAAATTTAATGTAGTTTCTAAACTACTAGGTTCATTTAAAAAAAATCTATTTGGTGAAAATTTGAAATTTCAATGCAGTAGTACTTAAATTTTAGAGAAAAAATAAGAAGTAGGTGTTTGTCTAACCACCCTAACCACAATAATATGATAATATTTTTTTATAATATTTTATATATAAGTAGAGGACTCATGTCCCAATGTGATGCATATTTTTTTGTAAGTAAAATAATTAATTATGAATTTTTTATTACAACTTTTAAAAAATATAAAACTCGTATGTCTAACCACCTTAACTTGGTTAAAACTTCATGATTTTTTTTAATCTTATAGTATGCGAAACATAGAATGTGATGTATGTTTTAGATTCAAAAAATGTGGTACTGTTTGAAAGTTATAGATGTTTTCAATTAGCCTATCAATCATGACTTTAGTCGTAATTTGAATAGAAAATGAATAATAATTATTTATTAAATTCTAAATAAATCATATAATTTATATTGGTAGAAATTTGAGAATCTCCTTTAAAAACCCTTTTCATTTTATCAATTTTGGGTAAAAAATAGTCGTCATCCATATACCATACACATACACATCATATCGCCATTTTTTGGCCCATCATGATCCTGCACATACCCAGGTTAAGGGGTTTGCTAGAAGTGTTACATCTTTATAAGTGACTAGGCAATGATTTATGTATGTAATAATGACATAGTAGGAGAATAGAGAATATAGGTGATAAATCATAGATCAAAGATATATGATAAGAAAGGACAGTAATGTAAAGAAGAGATTAAGGTTTGTTGATGTAATGATTATCTATGAATATAATCAAGTACACAACACTAGTCTCCATAGCAAAGGATAACCATAATGAGATATTGGAAAATGTGCTCAATATATGTAATAACAAAAAATACATAAATATACCTAGATGCATCATATGAATATCAATCAATGTCATAAACTTAAGTATATAGGAAGCAAATGTGTCTAGGAGAATAGGAATGGTGTTTATAATGAAAGGTTTAAGAATGGGGAGGGTGGGTAATTAGGGATAAAGAAACATTACAAATGAAGATCCAAATCTTAATCAATTGAATAGTAGTGAGGTATAAATAAGGGTAGATCTAACCACAATTAGATCTAAAATGAAAGATACATAATCGATAGAATCATTCCTAAAAACCTAATGAAGAAGCAAAAAAACCTAAGGGGTTGTAAGAAGGTTAGGCTCACAAATTTATGTAAATGAAATAAATGCTTGAACACAATAATTTACTCAATGAAAATAATTAAAAAATAATGAAGGTCTACTATTTAGAATTGGGGCTGATAACTGATATTGTAATAACTAGTGTAATTAATATGAAAATAAAATAGAAGAATCCAACAATGAAATCATTGTGACATATATTAGAAATCAAGTTTCCATGGTACCATAGAAGTAGGCTTTATTAAAAACACATTAGAACTCAAAAAATGACTAGAATATATGCTTTAGTTTAGATTTCTAGCTACAAAATTGATTTTGGTGTGTGGAGTAGAACTTTACTTGCTTGAAATATGATAATTGTAGGTTCATTGCCTTGGATTGTTGTTCATGTGTTTGAAGTGGGGTGGTGTCAAGTGACACCATTTGAGAAGTTGTTAGACATGGTTTCTTCTCCTTTTGTCACGTCCATGTGTAGACTAATTTAACAATGATTGAACACTAATTTTCTTCGATGTTTCTAAGCAAATGATGTGATGTGGATGGTCTAGTTATGATCTCTATGGATCTATCATAAATGCTACTTGATGATTCAAATGAATTAGGGTTAGGCCTTAAATACAATATCTCTACCATATAGTTTGAAATAATTTGTATTTTAATTCACTCATTACAACTAGTAAGAAATAGAGACATGGCCTAATTTAAAATTCAAAAGTTAAAAGTTTGAAATTCAGATGTGTAATATGAAATTGATCCAAGTCAAATTTACATTTCAAATATAAACTAAGTTAATGAATAGGAGAGATAACTTAATTTCAACCCTCATAATATATAAAGCTAATAAGTCGAAAATGAAAGACAATGATTAAGAGAAAACAATAGACTACATTTAAAAAGAAACAACACACTTGAACCATCTAATTTAGAAAGAAAACAAGAACATTAATGAACCATCTAGAGCACCAAAATGTTGAACTTAAATCCCATTAATTCTATTGTCAAAACCCTTTATCCACTAAATTAACAACGACCCGACCCACCCATCGTTTACTTCTCGGCAAAAAGATACCTTTAGCACTAAATGCGTTGACACGTGGAAAATAAATGCGTGTCCGCAACTTCAATATCCAAAATCAGTTCTATTCAGCAATAAGAAAAAAATTTTTTTTTTTTTAAAATTACTGAGGAGATGATACCTTCTCTGAACGTCTGGTCTAGTTAAAAAACTCTGGCTCAGCTGTTGACGAAGCAAAGCAACTGTTAAGTGCTATTTTGTAATTTCTGTGTTAATTTTGTAAATTCTATAAACTGCTGAGACCTCGCCAAAAAGTCCTTTCAGTTGCCATTCATGGGATTGATGTCGATGGTCACCGTGTATGTGGCTTTATTCCTGGTTTTGGCAGGCCAATCCATGGCAGATAATACCACAAATCCCCTCTACGGCTGTAGCCTTATCGACCGCCTAAACGCTACCCTTTTCGGCACAAATCTTGACACAGTTTTGGAATCACTCAGCAAGAACATCTCAACTTCTCGTTTCGGAACAGATATTGAAGGGGATTCCGGCAATCAAGTGTATGGCCTTGCGCAGTGCAGAGCTGATTTCTCTCTGTCTCTCTGTGCCCAATGTTTTCAAGAGGCGCGGAACCAACTCGCCCAGTTATGTCCCACACAAAACGGGGGACGAATATATGTCGACGGATGTTACTTGCGCTTCGAGAACTCTACATTTTTTAGTCAATATCAGGATAATTACTTCTCTGAATGTAACTCTTCTTCCAATAGCAGTGCGGAGAATTTTTCTCAAAAGACGCAGAAATTGCTTAGCAAGACTGTTGATATAGCCCCCAACAATAAGAGCTTTGCAGTTGCGTGGACGGTGGAGTCGGCTTCATCCAGCATATACGCTCTGGCTGAATGTTGGATGTCTATTTCAACCCTAGACTGCCAGAAATGTCTGCAGAAAGCCCAGGAAGTGATAGAAAACTGCCTTCCGTCTCTCGAAGGCCAAGTGCTCGTAGACGGTTGCTATTTAAGATACGCCAATTACTCTTTCGTTTCTGTAAATGGAATTTCCGGTAATTTAATTTCTAAATCTGAAAGCTCAGTATTGGTTTAATTCCAGTTTTTCATGGTTGAATTGTAAGGTTTGCCTATAAAACTTTGCAGCGACGAACACAGAGGGAAATGGAGGATCGAAAGCGAAGATTGCAGGCATAATAGTTGGAGTTAGTGGTGGAGTAGTTCTTCTAATGGTGGCTGTTTTCTTCGCCCTTCGCAAACGCAGGCAGCCCAGCTTTCTGAGGAAATGGCGAACCAGAAAACCGCCAGGTGATTTCCGTAACAAATTTGTCAGTAGTTTGGTTTTCCTTTCAATATTCTCTGCTGACAATGGCCTCTGCAGACGGGGAATTGGAATTAGGGGAAAGAGCCTGGCGATTTGATTATGAAGATCTTAGAGAGGCAACTGATAATTTTGATGTCAAGAACAAGATTGGCGAAGGGGGCTTCGGCCAAGTCTTTAAGGTACACGGCAATCTCTTCTCTTCTATTGGTAATGAAACCCTAGCTCAAAACCCTCGCTCAAATGTAACAGCAGAGCGAATTGTTTGAGCATTGACAGGGAAGGCTGCAGAGTGGGAGGGAAATTGCTGTGAAAGGTTGTTTCCAGGCGAATCGGATAGGGTCGCCGAGGAATTCGTAACGGAAATAGAGCTTATCAGTGGTGTCTCTCACTGGAATCTGCTTACATTACTTGGATTCTCCACGCTAGAAGACACAAGGCTGCTCGTCTTCGACTACATGACAAACGGAAGCCTCGACAAGCATCTCTTTGGTTTGGAGCCTGACCTCTCAGCCATTTTTTAATTACAATTTAAATTGCGTTCAGTCAGTATCACTCCCGTGAAGGATTAGTCCTTCTCCTCAATCCCCTAAAATAATTCTCTGTAAATACTTGAGATTTATTCGGAATGACAACTGTGATTTAAATATGAAGTTAAAACAATTTTACAGGCAGAGGAGGAATTCATCTCAGTTGGGAAACTCGTTTCGACATTATATTGGGAACAGCTCGAGGTCTGACTTATCTACACGAGTATTCTCATGCTCGTATCGTGCACAGAGACATCAAACCAGCCAACATTCTGTTAGATGACAAATTCCAGCCTAAAATTGCAGATTTTGGATTGGCAAGACTCTTCCCTCATGACAGAACTCATCTCACCACAAGGATAGGGGGAACACTGTAAGAATATTTAGTTCTTTATGAGCCCTATTTTTTCAGTGCTCTAGATCCAATAAAACTTCAAAAAATTTCAATCTCTCTGTCACTTGAATTGCAGAGGTTATACTGCTCCAGAATATGCAGTCCACGGTCAGTTAACTGTTAAAGCCGATGCGTACAGCTATGGAGTGGTCGTTCTGGAGATTGTTAGTGGTAGAAAGTCCATACAAAATAAGCTTTCACCTGATAGGCAGATTCTACTGCCCTGGGTACACCTCTAGTTATAGGTTTGATCTTTCATTAAAAATATGAGTTTATCCAGTGCTAACCAAAGCTTATTTTTACAGACGTGGAAACTATACCAAAGAAATGAAGGGCTGGGTATTGTGGATCCAAGTCTGGAGGGAGTGTTCGATGCTCAGCAGGTATCAAGAGTGATAAACATCGCCCTTCTGTGCGCGCATGACTCGCCATCAAAGAGACCGTCCATGTCAAATGTTGTATCAATGCTTACAGGAAATTCTCCAATACCAAGGGTGGAGGCAACAAAACTAAAACCTGTAATCACAAGCGAGATTGGTGATACACAGCACATGTTCATTGAGTCCACATCGCAGTCGGCCTCTTCCACAGCACCAGGGCCATCCTCTTCCTCTGCAGCAGGGCCATCTTCTTCCTCTGCCCTCATTTCCAGCTCTTCATAATTGCCTTGCTGAAAACACATGTTTCGGACTGCTAATCAGTCCCTTATCGAAAGAGGTTTCTGGCATGCCAATTGTTTAACAGAGATGCTGAGAGGTTTCTGGTATGCCAATTGGTTTGCAGAAATGCTGGGAGGTTTCTGGTATGCCTATTGTTTAACAGAGATGCTGAGAGGTTTCTGATACGCCTATTGTTTTAACAGAGTTGCTGATATATACGTAACCCAGTTGATTAAGACAGCCATTTATTCCTTTACCAGTTCATAAATGATCTCTCCGTTTCATCGACTGGAAGTAAAAGAGTTTCGTCAAGGGTGAAGGCGGGTCTCTTATTTCTATATTTGCAGAGTTTTGATCCCGAGAAAAATCAGCGGAGACAGGAAAGGGACCTTAAAATGAGGAGCAGTAAAATTTGTAACTGAAAACTTTTTAGGAAAGAAGGGACATTTCTTTTCTGTTTCTCACACGTGTATTTTTTAAAATAAAAAATTTTAAATGATACTTCAAACTGGTTTGAGAATTTAATGTTTTTTATAGTTTCGGATTTTAAGACTTGATTTCTCATTCAATTTTAATATCAGATTAAAAGCAGTAAACTAGTCACAGAACGTGTTATAATTTTTTTTAGAGTTGTTAAACATTGACATGTACGTTTTGAGATGTGTGAAGTTAGGGTGTAGACTACGAGGTCCTCTTCCCTGATACTTATAAATGATGAAAACTCCATTGTTAAAAGGGGTTTGAGTAGGAATAGTATTCGAATGTGTGACCTTCGAGAGTCCAATGCTTCACCTTGTGAACATCACCTAGATGCAATGAGTATCGAGTGGATCATTCATGATAGATGGGTTCATGTGAACCAGTGACTTATGAAACAGGAGTCAATGAGTTGACTCAAAAACCATAGAGTTGAATCTTCATAGCAATATCATATTAGTAAAAGTTTTTATTATAAGAGATTTTGAAACCTAAATAAAAACTCATGTGGTCAAATAGGTTATTGCTGAATTTAGAGAATAATTAGTTAACACCACTGAATTCAATTTTTTATTTTATTTTAATATTTATGAACTATGGAAAACTCAAACGTACTCTAAACCTTATGCAGCTAACATGATAATTGTCTATAAGAGAGACGGTCCAATAGTGCGCACATAACTTCATTAGTTCACATGAAACATGTTATGATGTTGCCATTAAAGTTTTATAGCATTGAGTACTTAAGGATGTGAACAATTTAAATCTTTTGTTTCACCATCAATATGGTCCATCAAATCATGTCTTTGTTATGCCTTTGTCAATATAATAAAGGAGAAAAAAGTTTGACCAATAATTATACAATAAGAAATAGGCTAACAGTTGTATATTAAATTATGTTTTATTTAAATACAAGTATAATATCATACAATTTTTATAATATAATAAATATTTTATTCAATTATTAATATTAAATATTCAACAATTAAATTCTTTCTCATTACTAATAAATTAATAATAAATATATTATTGGGAAGTTGTTCAATGGAAAAAGACAAAATAAAATGAAATATTGCCGTTCAGTGTTTCTCTTCTAATTTAATGATTAATTTATTAAGGCAACATGATACGTACAAAGTTTTTTTGCATTGATAAGATCGTCCACATAAATAATTGTAACATATTTAATTGGGTTTATGTTAGTTATTATTAAAACACAATTTATTAATTTTATTAATTTTTATAATATTTATGAGAATATAATTTATATTGTCGTTTTGTAAATTATGTTGTTGGTTGAACAACTTGTTGGTTAATGTCAATTTGGATCATTAGAGTTGATTAATGACATGAAGTTTCCACAATCCATTTTTGTTGATAGATGTTGCTTCTGAATTTGATTGTGTCAGAGATTTGATGAAAGAAATCTCTAACATAATCAAATCCAGAAGCAACATCTATCATTGGAGTTGTTCAAGAATGGGACAATTGTTGTTACTCTCTTATTTAGATGTTGTATGTTGAATTTCTTAGTTTAGTCCTTGGTTGTAATATGTTGTGTTGTAGTCAAATGTACTTCCCTTGGGGCTTTGAAGTTGTAAATTTGTTTTGTTTGATCTCATTCCTTTGTAGTTTCCTTTTGGACTACTATTTTCTTTTTAATTTTGCAATTCAACATTGATCAATTAATTATTATTTTTAAATTGCTCATTCCCCATGTAATTTTCTCTAAGTGTGATCAAACGATTATTGTATGAAAGTATGATTATATACAATTGGTCAAACTATAGAGAAGATCTAAGTTTTACTTTGTATGAGTCTTTTTTCTAAATGACAATTCAAATATATTTTAAAGTATTTACAACTTACATTTAATTAATTTTAATGTTTTATTTTATTATCAAATATCTTAAATTATATATTTGTGAACATACTAAGTAATTTTATTTTAATACTTAATCATGAATTATTATATATTATAAAATAAAATGAATGTTGAAAATTTATCACTTATATAGAAAGAAATAATAATTGAGGATAAATTAGTGAAAATTAAAAATAGAATGGTTTGTAGTGGAAAAAGTATAGAGTATCTTGCACATTGGGAGCAAGGGAGAAATAAGGAGAGAGAAGGGAAAAAATTGTGAAAATAGTATGGAGGAGGTAAGTTCAACTTCAGATTGAGATTACTTGCAAGGGGAGGATATACAAATTAGAGAAGAAAAAACAATGGGCCATCAAGGGAGATTTGGCACCCCAAGTCTTCAAATGTTGCTACTAGAGCTAATTGAATCCCCCTTTGTCAATAAAAACTAGTAAGTTGCAAAGTTGTTGCCCTAAATTCTAAAGATCCGATGAATTCAATTGCTTATGTGTTTCTCATTTTTACTTTGTCTTGGGGGCTCACCTAGTGAAAAGAAGTCCTCACTAGCCTATGTGCCTTCTAGTTTGTGATTCACTGAGCTTTGCTATGGTGTGAGTCATGAGTTCACCTTTTAACATGGCCACCTAGCATGTAATGCACTTTGCTTGCTAGTGGAGCCATGTGTTCCATGTGTGTTTCTTCATTTCATTGATGATGTTTGGTATTTGAGACAATTTAAGATTGAGGTGTCTTTTCCTTACTGACTTGAATCTTTTAGTATTAACCATGTGCTTTTTATGTGTCCTCATCGTGTTTACATCATGTTTGTTTTTATTTCGTCATCATTTTTATGTTTCATGATGTCATGCGTTTTCATTGTGTATGCTTTGTGTTTTCTGACATGTATGTTGTCTTGCTATATATTATATGTGTGAGCATTCCTTTGTGCTTATGTTGGTTTTACATGGGATCTTGGATCCTAGGGGCTTGCACAACCCCCTTGATCCATAGTCATCTTATCTCTTCAACATTTGGACAATCAAACCCCTCTTGGCATATTTTTCTACTTTAGTGTGTGTGTTGTATAAAAAATGACCCTTTGCTTGATATGAGATTAATTCATGATAAAATTGACTTGTAATGAGGTCTTAATCTAGTGTTGTGAGGCATTTTATGCATCCACACTAGGTCTTGGGCCCTTATAAATCGAATAACATGCTTTTATTGATGTCTTGTAAAGGCATTGTAAAGTGTTGTAAGATGCTTTCACACTTTTCTAGACTTAATAAACCTATTTCTCCCTAATCCAACATTATAAAATGTGTTTAATAATATTATTACATCAATCTATAAGGTTTTTGAATTAAACTAGTGTTGTAATGTGACTCACACATTCACATTGGTTCTTGTGCCTTCCTAGGCTATGTGGAACTCATTTTAGTGTTGTAATGTGTATTTAATCACACTTTCACATTGACTTATGTGTCCCAATCCCTATTTTAAATTTACATCATCATTAATAAGCCCCTATTAACCCATATTGTGCATCCTGAGGCATAATTTGATCAAATAATCAACATAGTCATCATATAAGCCTAATTTTCTTACTTCTCGACATTCCAGCTAGAAAAAATGGCCCCTGTGGGAGCCATTTTCCATTAGTGGCGAATTAGTCCCATCTAGGTGGGACCCATTTGCCATTAGTGGTGAATGAGTCCCATTTGAGCCATTTCCAGGGTTTTGAGCGGGAAAAAATAGGTTTTAAGTTTATTTTTTCTCCATGTTAGCCTTAGGGATCTAATTAATGGGAAAATAAGGCGAATTTACTATAAAATTACCTCTTTGAACTCATTTTTACATCTATTCATCCATTAAATTAATTCACATATTTATCCACCAATCTTCCATCTCAAGTCAAGCAACTTAGGGTTTTGTCATTGCAAGTCATTAAGAAATCTCCTAAAGACATTCAAGGGTTGAATCTTCCTCCATTGCTACAAAAATAAAAGATCAACATCATGGAAAGGTAATCTATTCCATTATTGTATGTTTCATTTCATTCTTTCACCATTTTGGTTTAATTACCTAAACAAGGTTTGACCAAGGCAGACCCCCATGCCCTAACATTCAACATCTCTCTCTCTCTCTCTCTCTCTCTCTCTTGTCTTGTATGTTTAGGTCTTTTGGAAGTTTGAAAATAATTGAATATCAAGTTGTAAGGTTTCTCAAGTCTTCTTCTCATTCAAAAGGTCAAAATATCAACAAAATCTCATTTTTAGACCCGTAAATCAAAGTTTCAGAAGTACACTTGTAGGACATCAAAGTGCAAATCAGAAGCTTCAAAGTCCACCTTTGAAAATCCAAAAATTCTAAAGTGGACTCATTCACCATGTGTGGTGAATGATTCCCACTCCATGGTCAATTTTGAGTTTTCTGCATTTTTGAGTACCCTTTTGTCAGAAATAGGTTTTGGTATAGTTTGGGAAAACTAGGATTGATTCACCTAAATGGCGAATGAGTCCCACTAGGCCTAAATTTTAGCATCAACAACATTCCAAAAGTCATTTCCAGTCCTCATCCATACCTTAGGTGCACACTTTCAATCTGATTAATTTTTGTTATAGTTTTCCATTCATTTTTAGGTGATTCTGTATTACATAATGTGTTTTCCTTTAGTTTCTACTCATTAGTCAATCAATCTCATTTGTTTCTTGCATTTAAACATTATCTCTAGGAACATTTGATCCTTATTCTATCCATATTTCTTTGAATTTGAACGTAACATAAGAATTTTTGGCCCATCTTTCTCCTTCTAGGTGAAAAATCCTAGGAGAGCTAGAAAGTAAGTGGGTGCTAAAAATCTATGTTTTAGTGTGAGCCTGAGTGTAAGTTCATACTCTCACTAAAGTTCAGGCTAAACGTAGTGTAGAAAATTGCATACCTTAACAATTTCCCATTATGTTTTGGTCCCCCTAAATTATTGAGCTTAATTGATCCCCAAATTTCTTAAAATTATGTATTCCAGAGTCCATTTGTACCCCTTTTCAATAAATGATAAGCATTGAATAAATCATCTACTTCATATGTTGCCCTTGATATTGAGTGTCCTGGAAATTTGGGTCAGGACCCATTCACCCATGGCATGGGATCCTGCTTAGACAAGAACCATTTTTGGAAATGTCAAAGTGGCCATTTTAACACTCAAAACCCCACTTGTAAATGTCAACTATTGGAATCTAATTTTTGGGAAACTAAATAAATACCTATAAATACCTATTTATTGCATCATTTGAAATATAACTAGCAAGAGGTGAACATTAAGAGAATTCAAGATCAAGTCAAGAGCAACATTATTAGAGTTTCATTATAGGGTAAGTGCACTAATATGTGACATAATTTAGGTGCCAAATTGGAAAAATTCACAAAAAGGGCCGAAATTGACCATTTGGCACACACCAAATGACTTGAAATCATTTGGCGTGTGCTAGCTTTGGCGATCGCCAAATGTGAAAAGTAAATTTTTTTACAAAGAATATGTTTCAAACCCTCATTTCTCTTCAACCTATGGCTTGGCTTGGAGGATTTGAGGTCTACAACTTGCGCTCACAAAATATCATCCACTATTTGCATCCTTAGCTTGCAATTTTTCACGAGGATGCCACCAACACATCAGAGAGGTCAAATATTGTGAAGAGGTATGTATTTTATTCTATTTATTTCAAATTTGATTTAGAATGCAGATTGAAATAAGTTTTTATAATAAAATTTTGTTCTAATTCTCAGGGAATGACTCTTCACCTTGAAACATTGAGAATTCACAATCACCCCCTCACGAAGAGCCTCCTATACAAGAACAACCTGAAATACCTCCATCAATTCATAGGCATCATCAAGGAACACAAGAAAATATTCTAAATCAAGTTGAAAACAATAAAAGAGACATTGAACAATTAATTGGAAGATTAACTGAGCATGCCAAAACCCACCCTTATAGGAGAGGGATTGCTGAATCATTGAAGTCAATTGTAACTCATGTAGGAGAAATGAGCCAAAAAATAATTTTTTGGTGAAATAAGAGGCATGATATGAGACAATTTTATGCTAGTCCAGTTTGTCATATGTAGATGTCAAAAAAAATAAAAATAGCAAATTCAACTTGTGTGCCCTCTTTACAGACCCAAGAACCAATGCACCTTTGTCTCATGCATGTAGGAGGTTCCCCATCCATTGGTACCACCATGAGTTAATTACAAATAAATTTTGGGAGTGATGGTGGATGGTATTTGACCAACCTCCTTGCAATAACCATGAGGTACTACAATAATTTTTGAGGAAATTCTATTGTGAGTTTGTCCTCAATAAAATTCCAAACTATTTTGACATCTTAGACTTTCAGGGTAGAGGTGGTGGCTCCACACATGATAAACATACTACACATGACATAATCCACAGTTGGCACTGAGGCCCTTGGCCAGACCCATGGCAAAGCATATTGTCGTTCCTTCCATTGTTAAGGATAGTGTAGAGGTGGACATGTTGGAGTCGATTGACTCACTCACCTAGACCATATTATAGTGTGTGAGGCCTCTAGTAGAGAATGATGTGGAGGAGACGTGTAGGCCCCAAGCTCCACCCCACCATTGTGGTGCTTGTGGTGCTATTTGCAAGAATTATTATCAGAGTACTCGTGATACAACTACAAAACCTACATCAACTACAGAGGCGATGGATTTCACAAATGATTTGTTGAATGATACATTTGACATTGACACTAAGGTAAAATCCAACAAGTTCATTTAATGTTGTTTATTAAATTATATTTTAAAATTTAAGAATAACAAAATTAACTGTATCATTTTGATATGATGAAATTTTAGGGTCAGACTGTTCATGAGATGTGCTCCATTCCTATAGAACTTTATTCATTCTCGACGATGAGTCCATAGGTATGCAACTAGTATTAAAGATATTATTATTGCATTTGAACAATTGAATGTTATATTTGAATTTTTTTTTTCATAACATGCTTTGGATTCCAAATAGTTTCTTGGTGGACCTTCAACTTCCACACATCGCAATTCATTACCTTGAACAATTTTCACTCAGGTAACCTTTATTCATTAATGGTATTGTAAAACAATGATAACTAGTTTTCATAATTTTGTGTATACAAATCTAAAAATTTGATGAGAAACAAAAACATTGCATTTGTATTCCTTGATTGTCACATTATCTTCTCCTAATTCACTTTTTGTTCTTTTATTCCTTCATAATCCTATCCAATTAACATTTAATAGTTCACCTTATTTTCCATGATCCCCTCCCAGCCCACCCACCCACTAATATCTTCTAGTCCATACTATGTGTCATTACGCCCTTCTACTCCCATCTTATTGTGCCCATTATTATTTCACCCTAGATGTTCCATGATCCCCTATGTTCCATGATATATTCCTTTATGCATTCTATGCTATACCATCTTTATCCACATTTCATCCTAGATAACTCTTCTTTATTATTGCTACACAAATGTCAAGTTCACACTTCATGTACTATAGTGAAACCCTAGACACCTCCTAATTCACCCTATGTTACATTATCCCCTACTAATCTCATCCCATTTACCTCTAATTTTCCGTGCTCTATATTTTGTTATCCAATCTTAGCTCATCCCATCAATTTATACTAGTCCATCCTATGTTCCATTAATCCCTTCTATTCCCATCTCATTACCCTCTCTTATTTCACATTATGTTCCATTATCCCCTCTTGGTCAAGATTGTCCCATTATCTTTCCCTAATTCACACTATGTTCCTTTATTCCCTCCTAATCCCATCATATTAACCTCTAATAGTTCATGCTATATTTTGTTATCTCATCCTAGCCCATCCCATTAATCTATTCTAGTCCATCCCATTATACCCTCTATTATTTCAACATATGTTCCATTTGAAGTACATAAAAACTTGCAAGTGAAACCAATCTCAAACACTCATTAGAAATGTTAATTTAAACATGCAAATCTACAAATACTTCTATGGAATAATACATCATACTATAATGAACAAATCAAAAACATGAAAAAAGGAAAATATGACCTATACCTATTCCATATTGGATTGGTGCTATTGTGGAAAATAGCCCTTTCCCAATCCTTGTTGAAGCTCAAGTTGATGAAATGCCAATGGTGAAGAGAAAAATTACTTCTCAAAACAAGAGAGTAACTTTGCATGAAGATCTAGATGAAATTGTCGAGGATGAAGCTTTCATTTATATATTTTCTTGATGAGAGATTGGCCAATGAGATGAGGCCACTTGTCAACTTTTGATAGGTTGGAGGATGAGCACATTTTGGCCAATGTGCCAAAATTTTAAAATTGTTGAGTGGGGGGACATGTAAAACTTCCAGAGTTTTAAATTCTGAGTGGGGAACATGTCAGAATTTAAAATTCCGAATGGCGGGACATGTTAGAATTTAAAATTCTGAAAATGCTAAGTGGAGGATATGTCAAAATTTAAAATTCTGAGTGGGGGACATGTCAGAATTTAAAATTCTAAAAATGTTGAGTGGAGGATATGTCAGAATTTAAAATTCTGAGTGGGGGACATGTCAGAATTTAAAATTCTAAAAATGCTGAGTGGGGAATATTCCTCCAAGATGCCATGTTGAAAGAAAATAGGGATTTTAATAAAACAATAAATTGATTTATTTGTGCAAGTGGGTGGTTAGGTTAATCTAATCAGGATTAGATTAGCCTAATGATGATTAGGATGTTTGACCTTTATGACTTAAATATTTGATTTATTTAAATCAAAAAAGGATGAAATATGCCTTTTTAATTAAATAAAGTTTGGTTTATTTAATTAAAGGGATTGATTTATTTAATTGAAAGGTTAATGTTAAAGTTTGTTTAATTTTAAATTTATGACCTTAGGAGATGGAAATTAATGAGATTACCTAATGAATTTATGAAGGTGAACTTGATTAATTGATGAATGGACCTAATGCATGATGTTAATTTTGCATGTCTACATTTTTCCCCTCTTTGAAGTAATGTACTTGTTGTGTTGGTTCAAAGAATAAACTTGCCATGATCAAAATTCAAATTTTTTTAATTTTTTCGATTGCCCTAGCAGAAATAAGTATACTATTACATTGCCCCCTTGAGAGATCGAGAGAAAATATTCGATTTGAGGGTCGATCTCGCAATAAAGAGGTTCCAAATGGATGGTTATGGATGATGATGCAAATGAGATGATTTTGAGATGCTTAGAATAACAAATCTATATTATCCTGAACTACTTAAATGATGATATGATGTGAGATGGATGAGATTGATGATGTGATATGCCATGATTATGCAAATGGATGATTTATGAGATGCTTAGACTAACAGATCTATATTATGATGATGATATGCTATGATTATGTATGATTTTATGAGATGCTTAGACTAACAGATCTATATTATGATGATGATATGCTGTGATTATGTACGATTTTATGAGATGCTTAGACTAGCAGATCTATATTATGATGGTGATCTGCTGTGATTATGTATGATTTTATGAGATGCTTAGACTAACAGATCTATATTATGATGATGATATGTTGTGATTATGTATGATTTTATGAGATGCTTAGACTAACAGATCTATATTATGATGATGATATGCTGTGATTATGTATGATTTTATGAGATGCTTAGACTAACAAATCTATATTATGATGATGATTATGCATGTGAGATGATATGCATAATATTGATGGTTTGTGGATGCAAGATGAATGCACGATGGATGTATGATGGATGTCTTGGTGATGATGATTAAATATTCATGATGTGATGTTAGTGCGGAAAAGAAGACATTAGATGATGACAAGAGGATCCAACAAGCCAGTTTTATGGGAAATGATGATGATAGATAGATGATGATTTGCTTATCAAGGATTGGGATTTTAAAAGGGTCACTTACCTTATGTTTGATAACATGCCTAAGCATGATGCATCAAGGTATAAAGGACCAGGATGGTGCTGTACTTAGTGTGATGGACCTTGACTCAACAAATAGATAGGAATATTCTTGTTCACACTTGACATACAAAAACCTTGTTAGGATGTACTTTAGAAGTTTTAAACATCTCAGACCAAAACACAAAAAGGTATAACCAATCAATGCAATAGTCAACAAGCTATCCAAAACATCCTCTATACTTATCTAACAAAGAAAGTATTTTCCAAAGTTATTTTACAAAAATGTCCAACAAGCACAATAGACAAAAGGATAATGATTGTTGCCCCATTCCTATCTCTCTAAATCCTTCATTTGGATATCATCGAGAGGTCCTTGGACTGAATGCAATAAGATAAGTCAAAAGACAAAGATAAAGCACACAAACAAGTTGATGTTCTTCAATACCGCTAACCAAAAGGGAATGTGTTTTCAAGGATAGGAACCGAAACTATTGCTAAAAGATAATGCCCATTGTAGGAAGGATGCATCCTAGGACATGTTAGTGGATGGCGACATGTCATTTTGTTTATCCAAAGTGTTCTTTCTGATAAGTAACGCCCCTTGTGGGAAGGATTCATCCTAGGACATGATATTATTAGATGATTGATATGGGACTATTGGATGATGGACTATTGACACAAAGAATTGACCAACTTGCTTACGTACTGACTTAAACCTGAGACTTGACATTTTTGAGTTTTTACATTTAACCTGCTAGACTTGTTTCTAACTGTTTCACCAAAGGTTGAGGATGACGACCAATTTATTATGGATGATGTTATTGCGGGTGCAAGCAAGATGAGGTGGATGGAATTTTTCAAATATTTGGATTTTTTTGACGTTTTGCAGTGTTTTGAGGCTATTTTTGGTATTTTTTGAGATTTTCAAATGTTTTTATTTTCCAATGTTTTGGGATTTTATGAGACTTTGATGAAGAGACTAACCTAAAGACCTATCCTAGGGGCCTCGGGGGTTAATCAACAGATTAGCCTTGCCTACGTTATATATGTAGAGACCATGTAGTTCGACTGATGACTTGACCGATTTACAGATGATGATATACATGATGATATGTCAATTTATTATGAAAAAATCCTAAAGGACTAACCTAAATGTCTTAGGGGATGATCAAAGATCAACCTTTCCTACCTTCAAGCTCAGAGATGTAGTTCAACAAGATGACCTGTTTTTGACTTTTTTGACTGACTTTTTGACCTATTTTTGGATTTTGATATGTTTTGATGTTTTTGGATTTTCTGATGTTTCTGATGTTTTTGGATTTTTTGTTTTGAGGACTTTAAGATCATACACGAATCCAATCCGATGAGAACGTGCCCCAACATGATACAATAGACTACTCCGATAAAGGTAGGACAGATTGACTTTGAGGATGGGCTGAGTAGTACTAGGAGGGATCATGATAGGAAAATAGGACCAAGCTATGGTGTGGATACGAGTGGATGAGTGATGGATGGAGGCTTGAATGTGATGGATGATGGAAGTGAAATGGAGGGATGATGCTAAACAAACTATAAAGATCCTATGGATGGAAAGTGCTTATTTACACAAGGCGCTTGTTTTCCAGGTTTTCACCAAGGTACTTGCCCAAAGTGCCATTGAAGTGGTTTTCACTAGAGGATGATTATTTTTTGATCCTTTTTTTTTTATTTTTGATTTTTTTTTTTTTTTTGTTGTCACCAAGATGCCTGTTTGCCAGGTTTTCTCCAAGGTAACCATTTTTTCAGGACATTTTCTAATTTTTTTGGATTTTTGGTTCTATACCTTGAAAGATTTTAGGCATAAAACTTTTTGAGATGGGAGCTATTGATGGACTCCTATAGAGGTTCCCCTTCGGGTGTTGATAACTGATATGCCCCCGATTTGTAACTTGCTGTGATGACGAAAGGTCCTAACCAATTAGGTTCGAACTTGCCTTTGTTGCTTGGGTTTGGGACATTCTTTTCGGATTCTCTTTTAAGACCAACTGACTTGGAACGCCCCGCTTGATTTTCTTATTGTAGCGCTCTTTTGAGTATATTCCGATAGACTTGTGTAAGTCATTTAGAGCATCTATCCGCCTCTCATCCAGAGCTCTAGCTTGTTTGGTCTTGATAATTGCACTCTCATCCGTGATGAGGTTTTGCAGTGATATCCTAAGGGATGGGAGCTCGATCTTAATGGGGAGTATCGCTTTGATCATGCAGGGGCCGAGTGTGACAGTTATTCGATAGGCCCAAAGCGCAGGATTAAGTTGCAGATGCCAATCACGACTTGCGCCATTGACTCATTTTCTTAAGGAGTTTTAGAATGGTTTTGTTTGTTGCTTTTGCTTGGCCATTTCCTTGGGGATAGTATGGGGTGGAGAAGCGATGTTGGATTTTGAATTTTTTTCATAAGTCACAGACATCCTGATTTTTGAATGGTGTCCCATTATCCGAGATAATGGTTTGTGGAACACCTTGGCAGCATATGAGATAGTTCAGAATGAACTTTGAAATCTGCTTCCTAGTTATGTATGTCATTGGTATGGCTTCCACCCACTTAGTAAAGTACTTTGTTGCGGTTATGATAAATTTGTGGCCGTTGGATGAAGTGGGCGTGATTTTTCCAATGAGATCTAGTCCCCACTACGAAAAGGGCCATGGTGTGATGATGGGGTGAAGCTCTTGAGTTGGAGCATGGATGATGTCCCCATGCTGCTGACATTGTAGACACTTTCTGGCATGATCGTGTGCTTCTCTTTCCATTGTGGGCCAATAATACCCCATCCTCAACAATTTCTTAGCTATGGTCATTCCACTCGAGTGCAAACCACAAATACCATTGTGAACTTCAATTAGAGCAGTTAATGCCTCCTTAGCATTTAAACAGTGTAGTAAGGTACCTTCTATGCTTCTACAGTACATGGTATCACCTAGGATGACAAATCTAGATGCCTTTTTTACAAAGGTTCATTTTAAATTTGAGGGTAGGTCAGTGGGTATGACTCATATGCGAAGATACATGTAGATGCCATGATACCAAGGATCATTGGGACCAATGATTTCGCACAAAATTTTTGATTATGGTACCTTGAATGTGGGCATGAGAAGCTACTCTATCAGGAATTCATATTTTGGAACGTTGTTAGGGATATCCAGTAGGGACCCATTTGTTGCCATGGCATCTGCTGCTCTATTGTTAGCTCTAGGTATCTGCTCAAATGTAATTTCGATGCAGGATTCTTTGAGAGTCTCCACCAATTTCTTGTATGGAGTGAGCTTGTTTTCCTTGGTTTGATATTCATCATTGACTTGATTTATGATCAATTGGGAGCCTCCGTACACTTTGAGAGCCATGATGTTCCACTGCATTACTATTTTGAGACCTATGGTTAAAGCCTTATATTCCGCAATGTTATTTGTGCAAGTAAATGCCAGTTTGTAGGACCTTGGTATGCAATCCCCTTGTGGGGTGATGAAGAAGACACCAACTCTTGATCCATGTTGTGTGTATGAGCCATCAAAGTATAGTTTCCAGTGGTCAGTTATGTTGAGGTTAAAAATGGATTCATCTGGAAAATCTAAGACAAGAGGATTCTTAGAATAAATAGGTGCCTCTGCTAGTTGATCTACAATAACTTGACCCTTGGTTGCTTTCCTCTCCACATACTCAATGTCATATTTTGATAATATCATTACCCATTTTTCCATTCTTCTTGTGAGCATTGCCTTTGATAGTAGATACTTGAGGGGATCGATTTTGGTGATGAGTTTTATTTTATGTGCCAACATGTAATGCTTGAATTTTTGTGATGCAAAACTACTGCAAGGCATGCTTTCTCGATGAATGAATAGTTTAACTCATGCCCAACCATTGTTCTACTAATATAGTAGATAGCCCTTTCTGTTCTATTTTCGTCATGCTAAGCTAAGAGAGCTCCAAGGGTTGTTGCTATTGCTGACACACATAGAATCAATGGATTTCTTGGGATGGGTGGCATTAAGATTGGAGGTGTCAGTAGATATCCCTTGATTTTATTGAATGCCTCTTCACACTTGGTATCACATTTGTACGCTACTCCCTTGTGGAGTAGGTGAGAATATGGGTTATGTTTGTCCGCTAGTAGCGCAATGAATCGTCAGATTGATTGGAGTCTACCTTGGAGACCTCTTAGTTGCTTTAATGTTTTTGGTGCTTCCATCTTGAGGATTGCTTTTACTTTTGATGGATCGACCTCAATACCCCTCATGGACACTATATATCCTAGCAGCTTCCCTGATTGTACGCCGAAGACACACTTCTTTGGGTTTAGTTGACTTTGTATTCCTCCAACCTGTCAAAGATGGCACTTAAGGTTGCTATGTGATCTTTTCTCTTTTTGGACTTGGCTAGAATATCATCAACATAGTCTTCAACCGTCTTGTGAATCATATCATGGAATATTAGTGTCATGGCCCTCTGATATGTTTCCCTTGCATTCTTTAGGCCGAATGACATCATGTTCTAGCAATAAGTCCCCCATGCACAAGTGAATGATGTTTTATGCTGGTCTTCCTTAGCTATCATGATCTGGTTGTATCGTGAGAATCCATCCATTAGTGATAGCATCTCATGTCCTACTGTCATGTCTACTATCATATCGATGTTGGGAAGCGGGAAATCATCTTTTGGACATGCCTTGTTCAAGTCCCTGAAGTCTGTACAAATTCTAATAGTTCCATCAGGTTTTGAAACAGGTACCAAGTTTGATACCCATTTGGGATAGTCTATTGGACAGATGAATCCTACATCTAACAACTTTTTTAGCTCCATTTTGACCAATAAGGCGATCTGAGGGTGCATTTTTTGAAGCTTTTGTCTAACAGGCTTTGCTTCTGGATACACTACTAAGTGATGAACCACGGTCTTTGGATCAAGTCCTAACATGTCAGCATAACTCCATGCGAAGTTTATTTGTCTTTCCCTTAGGAAGGCTGCTAGGAGTTCTTGCTCTTCTGATAATAGTGATTCCACATAGAATGTGATATGTGGGGTCTCCTCTATTCCTAGGTTGACAAGATTACATTTTTCTACCAAGATTGCTGACTTTTCTTGATGAATAGCTCTTAGAGGAATATTGAATCCCCCATCCTCGGGCACCTTAGAGAGGTTTTCACTGTTGGATGCGTCCTTCCTTTTTACTCTTTTCTTGTCAAAGAGTGCCATAGTGTGGTTTTCACTCAAGGACTTGGATATTATTCTTAATTTCTCACTTTTGCAATTGAAGGATTCAATCATTTCTCCATAATAGGCATGTGTGTCCAACTCCATTATAAAACCTGCTTTGTGATCCCCATCTGGAATGTTGTCCCACAATCTCATGAATTTTGAGAGCACCTCATTGTTTTCGAATGTATTGAGAATCGGTGGTCCTCGTTGGTCGTGGTTGATGAGTTGGGGATAGACTAGGCGGATCTCATGATTTTGATGGTCGGCTTCGAAAAATAAGGTACTAATTTTGTAAAGGGCGGTATCCTGAAATAACCTAGGTAGATTGGTCATGGTTTCCTCATCATCATTACTAATATAGGCCTCAGTTATAAAGTTATGTATGTCTCTACCTATGGATGTTGATGAGCATACTTTTTCTGCTATTAGCTGAGGAGAAATATTAACCATTCTAACCGGAGGACTTTGGCTACATATGGTTATACTCGGAGGGGTAAATCCAAGGCCAATATTTGTTATTGGTCATGTCTCTGGTATGATAGGTATTATGAGCCCATTGTCATTTTTTCCCAGTCTTTGATTTCTGTCATAGTCCATTGCAAGCATCATTTTTAGAAACTTGCTTATATTATTCATTGGTAAATCTGGTACTAGTCTTTCATCTTTATAGAGCATGTGTGATGGATCTTCCTCAATAACCTCCTAGCCAAGGTCTCCCTAGCGTGTGAATTTTGGGTAGTCTTTAGGAGACGTTTGTGATGTGGAAGCTTGATTTTCTTGTGGACGACCCCTTGATCTAGGAGATTGTGGTAACTCTCCTACCACAAAAGCATTGTTATGGAGCTTGTAGCTTCCACAACCGTCATCTTGGATGATGAGCTTAATGTTGGAAATGGTGGGAATGGTAGGAGTGGTGGGTGTCTTTGTCATATAAGTGGATGCGAGGGTGGCAAGATCGATGTATTGTGTGGATGGGCTTTCATCATTTTTTGGTACCTGGGGGATTTTGTAATATTTTTCTTCAAGATTCTTGCAGTATGAGAAAGGTTTGGGATCTCCATGGATGGTAACCTCTTGTCCATTATGTATTAATTTCACACATTGGTGAAAATTTGATGCTATGACTTTCATTGCATGGATCCATGGATGTCCTAAGAGGATATTATATGGTAAGTCAAGGTCTAAGACTTGGCAAGTAGTTTCCATGATGGTAGGCCCTACTTGAATAGGGAGTTTAATTGTTCCTTGAGACAATCTTTCTTGGTTGTCATATGCTCTTATCGTGATGCCCTTTCCTTTGTTGATGGAATCTTCTGATATTTTCAACTACTTGATGAGGCTCAGGGAACATATGTTCAAGCCTGCACCTCCATCCATTAGGACCCTTTTGATTTTTCTCTTATGTACTATGGATTCCAAGTGAAATGCACAGTTGTGAGATGGTTGGGTGAGGAAATCTTGGTTAGAGAATGTAAGAAGATTAGGCATAATGATATTTCTGACCATAGCTTGGAATTGTTCCACATCAAGATCTGTGGGGACAGTGGATGAGGTCAATGCTTCCTCAAGAATTTTTCTATGGGTAGATGATTTTTTTAATCCACATGATGGAGATGTATGCTGGCATTCTCTTAAGTTGGTTTACAACATTATGCTACACCTCAAGATTAGCCTAAGTTGGAAACAAACAAGACAAAAGCAACAAAATGGAACTCTATACCTTACGTTGAGTCGATCCTTTGGTTGGCCCTTCGATCTTTGGTGTGTATGCTCCTTGATGGCAAGTAGATGCAAGCTAAATGGTGTTGTGAGGATGAGTGCAAGTGGATGAAAACAAGAAAATGGCTAAGTATAAGATGAGAAACAAAATTGCAAGAGTTTGGCTAGCAAAATGATCTCTCTAAAATGAGAGAAAAGAGGGGGTATTTATAGGATTTTTGGGAATTCCTAGGGGAAATGGAGGGTCAAGATTGAGCCACCAAATATCAAGATGTAGGGCTAAGGTGAGTTGAGAACTCACAAGCCCTCACATCTTGACATGTGGCATGTGAGATAGCCCTAAAAGGTGAAGTGGACATGAGGTGGAAGGACGTACATGACATAGAAGGGGGTACAAAGTACCTTGGGATTGGACAAGATCTCCTCATAAAGGAGGTCCTTGTCCCCATGTGGGTGAGGAGGACATGTGAGGAATTAAAAATTCCTCAATATTCTCATGGGGAGATGGGGAAAGAATAAATAACAGTAAAAGGACATGTGGGAGAAGTGAAGGAATTAAAAATTCCTTTTGGGTGCCTTGGGGATTAAAAGGTGAATTAAAATTCACATGGGGAAGTGGAGGCCTTGTCCAAAAGGAGAAAGCCTTTAATAAGGTTGACTCAAGGACATATGCCATAAATAGGATGAGGATTAGGTTAGGCTAACCAAATGATTAGAGTTGTGCAAGTACTCAATTAGATGGACTAATGACTCATTAGAAGCAAGTGGGAAATTATGGAGGATGTGACCTTAATGATGATTAAGGGTGTGCACATGCTAACCCTAGTTAATTAGAAGAAGATGAAGTAATTAAAATGGATTAGGGACCAACTTGCAAAAGTTGGAGGATGTGACCATGAGAGAGAAAAGAGGAATTAAAAAATGAATTTTAATTTAAAAGGGGAATATGACTAAATTAAATAAAAGGGTATATTTATTTAATTTAGAGGAGGAAGAGGGGTAAAGTATTAAATTAAATACTTTAGGACCCTTGTGCAAGATGCAAGGTATTAATTAAACAACTATTTAATTAATATTGACAGAGGGATGAGCAACGGATGAATAAGGAGACGCTTTGATCATATGGAAGTGATCAAATTGGACTATAGTAACCATGCAAAACAGATCTGGATGAAGGGACTCTATTTGGTTGGGATGATCCTGCGATGGTGACTTTTCTGCCTCTTATGGTGACTCCACAATCTTTGACATGGGCGCCCTTGATGGTGATGACCATGCAGTCTTCATTTAGGGAGGCAACAACTGATTCATAAATATGATTTACACTACCTTTCCTTTATCATTTTTATTCCCTTTGTTGCCATGTTTCGACATCGGATTTGTGTATATCTTAAGATCCTGATTTCCCGTAGGTTGTTCCACATTTATGACTTTCTTATTGATGAGATCTTGGATGATGTTTTTGAGTCTCATGCAACTGTTTGTGGTGTAGCCTTTGATTTTATGAAATTCAAAAAGTTGATTCTCGTTATACCAAGGAGGTTTGACATCGGGTTCTTGGTAATTCTCAAATGTAGGAGGTTTGATGAGTTTTTCATCGATCAACTTTTTCATTATGTCCTCAAGTGGTTCCCCCAAAATTGTGTATTTTTGTTTGGGATAACTTTTGCGTTCGAGTGGTCCTCTTTGGTCATTGAGATTATTGATGGTTGGATTGTTGTTTGGTTAGTATGTTATGTGATGAGTGTTTTGGTGTTGTGATTGGATTTGCGGTGTGGGTGAATTTTGGTGAGGACCACTAATGATCACCTTGGCATCAATGAAACCATCATTAGTAATGTTTTTGTTTCTTACCCATGTGCGAACTTTATCATTGTAATTGGATAGTGGGTGGTTGTTTTGTTGTTCAGGATATGATGTTGATTCTGCGGGTTGAGTCATGAGCCCTCTTTCAATGCTGAGCACCTTGGGGATCAATTGATTATATGTGGTGATGCCTTGAACCTTGAGATGAAATGCCAAGCGGCCTTCCAAGTTGGAAATGATGGTGCAAACTTCTTGTTCTTCTAACATGGTCCACTTGCTTCGATTGGCATTTGATTTGCATTGTTGTAAGAAGGAAGTGAATGATTAATTCTTTCCTTGCTTTAGAGCTGAGAGTTCTTCTAGACTAACATCCATTGCAATGTTGCATGCATATTTTTTAATGAATGCATCTGTGATTTCCTGAAATTTTCTAATGCTTGATGGTAGACGAGAGAACCATTCCATAGCGGGGCCTTCCAAGCTCCTAGGAAATAGCTGCATCAGATAAGTATCATCGTATGCGACTTCCATGCAATGAACTTGGAATTCCTTGATGTGATCCTCAGGGTTTCCCATTCCTCGATATTTTTCAAATTTGGGGATTTCAAATCCTTTGGGGAATGGTTTCATCTCTAGGCTTCTATCAAATGGATAGGGGCACAAGTTGATTGGTGTTTTCATTGTTCTCCCAGATTGTAGATCTAGCACTTGTTGCGAAAGCAACCTGATTTGTGTCGTGACATCATTTTGCGGATCAGGGGGTGAGATGAAGGTGTTTTGGGGTGTTTCAATCATGGGTTGGATGGGTGGGTTGGTTGGCATGTTGTTTGATGGTATTTGTATGTTGTGTTGAGGGAGGTAGGCTTCCACCTACTTTTGTATGAACAATGCTTGTTGTTGATCTTGTTGTTGTTGTGCTAAGATTTGTGCTTGCTGTTGCACTTGTTGCTATTCCAACAATGCTTGTTGTTGTGCTTGCTATTTTTCCAACAATGCTTGTTGTTGGGTTGCCAATTGTGCTACTTCTTGTTGTTCTTGATATTGCTTTAATGCTTGCTGATATGCTTGCAATTGCATTGCTTGTCTTTGTGCAAGAATTTGTGATTGATATTGAGCTTGCGCTTGCGCTTGTATGACTTGTGTTTGTGCTGCTTGTTGTTTTAGTAGGGTTTGTGCAACCTTTTGTGCTTGCAATGCTTGTAATGCTTGAGTAGCTTGGGCGACTTTTTGTTGTTGTTGTAATAATGCTTGGGCTTGTTGCACTTGTAATGCGGCTTGTGCTATTTAGGTGGCTTACGCAGCTTGAGCAGCTTGTTGAGTAGCTAGTTGTTCGTCTTTTTGTTTCTAAACTTGTTGGTATCCTATTTGAAAAGTAGCTTGCAATGTTGCGTCATGTTGGCTTGATGTTGTGGAAGTTGGTGGTGGTGGGGGTGGAGGTGGATTTGGAATGGTATTCATGAGTGTGGTATTGGTGTTTTGGGTGATGGATGGTGTTGTTGATGTGGTTGGTCCTTGAGAGACCATGATTTGTGATGTTAAGGGGGTGTTTGATGATGTTGCGTTTGCTTGTGCATTTGTCATTTGTTGTTGCGATGTCAACAAAAAATTTTGAGCATTTGACGTAAGGCTTTGGTTGATATTTGGGATGTTGTTTTGATTGATACTTGGTAGAGGGGGAAGCCCTAAGCCAAGGAGTGGTGTGGATGATGATGGAAAAATTGGAAGTGGTGGAAATGTAAGGGGTGCATGGCATTGCGAAAATGTTGTGGTGTCAAAAATGCCCCCTGATTTGAACATGTCTCCTTCCTCTTGTGAATATCTGAGGAGAGGAGTTTGAGGTGTTGCACAAAAAAATGTTGATGATGGATCATAATGGAAAGTGAGAGGAACATTGTTGTGTAATGGGTTGTCGAGTATGTTTTGTTCCAAAACGGTGTTTGTATCCAAACTTTTATTATTAACGAGGGGGTGTGTTTGAATAGCATTAAAAAATGCATTTCCCTTATTAACATTGGGTTGGGTTGGAGCAAAAGATTTCGTGATTTGCGAAATGTTTTGGGTGATATTTTGGGATGGGGGTGTAGATGAGATGGGGATGGTAGATGAGATGGATGGAAAATATGATTCCACTATGGTACTCACGTCAAAATCTGAAGGTAATTTGGCTCCCTGCTTTGCTAGTTCAAGCATGTATAGCGAAGGGTTAAGCCTCATCATGATGTTGATGATTTTATGGTTTTCCGAATTTTGGAGCATCTCCCTCATTTCTTCGTGAGACATCCCAAAGGTGAGGTCTTCTTCTTGGGCTTCTTCTCATGGGTTTTGCGATGATGTTGGAATGTCAATTGTGAGATTTCCCAACCCAATGGGATTCATTTCAGGAGTGTTTTGACTTAAATCACTTGAAGCTAGTGTTTCTTTATTGGCTTCCATGCTCTTCTTGTATTGAGATATAGTTTGAACCATAAAACAAGGATCAATCTTTAAGAATTGGAGATGAATCTCTTGGTTCTTTGAATTGATCTTTATTTTATGCCTCAAAGTGGAAAATTTTAGGTTAACTTGAGGATCAAAAGGTGATATGATGATGATGTAAAAGATGGATGATGTGGATGTTATGATCTTTTGGTAAGTCTTGAAGGAGATACTAGGCTTTTGGTAATTTCAGATATGTTGTGGATTTTGATTTTGGGATTTGTACTTGATTGATTTTGATTTGGATTCGGATTTTGAACAAATAGATCCTAAGATGTTTGCATGATTACTTAAGGATGAATTTTCTCAAATGATGATAATTTGAATATGTACGAGGAGAAGGATGCATCTACCCACACCTATCCAAACAAGATGATATTTTCACAAAGCATATGACGAAGGATTCATCTACATATACTAAGCTAAACAAGGTGATTTTGATAACTTTTGACTAATCTTATGTAGAAGGATGCATCTACACATACATAGCCAAAGGTGATTTTGATAATGTTTTCAAGGATTTAGTCTCAATGATTTTGATGATTTTTTATTTTTCCAAAAAGCCTAATATTAAGGATGATTTCAAGATTTTCCAAAAGGTGATTGTTTGATGATGTTTGTTTTGATGTTTTGAAGGATGGATGAAAAGGATTTTTTATTTGATTTGATCCTAAGATGAACCTAAAGAAGACACTTTGTTTTCCTAGGCCTAGGTATTGAGTAACAAGCTTTTCTCTAAACAAGATGTTTAAACTCTCTAAAAGGATTTGGGTTTTGGCAGTAATAGAATGAATACAAACCAAGATTGTTCCTTGAAGCCTTCTTGTAAAAGTTGAAAAGTAGTCTTTGTCTGACTTTGTATAACATAGAGAGACGTTCTTGACGAGCTATCAGACTAAGGGCTTTCACCTTTGGTTTCTTGATCTTGATTTTGTGTGAAATCATTGGAGACACATGTGTGAGGTCCAATTGTTTTTAATCTTTGCTTAATGGATTATTTTTACCACAAACACACTCTTGATTATATTTCAAATTGAATGTCCAATGTCTCAACTTCGTCTCATTTCACAAGGTACATTATGTGAAACTTTGATGAATTTAAGGCAAGGGTTACCTATTGTTTAACTTTAGTGGGAAAATTGAGATGTAAATTTAAGTGATTAGAAACCTCTAAAGATGTAATCCAAAGGGAAAGCAATAACATGAGAACTTGGTCAATGATATTTTCCTCCTAAAGGGTTTGAAGTCTTGAGGATCATGTTGAATGTTTGTTTGCAAATGTTTTAAAATAAAGCACCGTGTTTTCAAACTGACTCACAAGCAATATAACACCCTAGCTCAATTGGAAAATTTTTCTTGGTGGGATTGCCTCATGCCCTTCATAGTAGAAGAGACGACTTTACATGCAACCAAGGAAAACATATAAAGGTATGTTAAGAATGAAGTCTTAACCTCTATATTTCAACCAAGATCATACATGGAAAGTAACTTCTTGGAATCTAAGTTCCAATGCACCACTTTGATAAAATCGTTGGATGGACTGGTTGGCAACTAAAAACAAGATTCTTAATGACACAACATCATAGAGATGGCACCCTGCAATTGTCCAACAAGCCACTAAAGGCTTTAATCAATCCTACTGGGGGCTCTTATATATTTTACGGTAGTACCCCATTTTGAAAGACACTGTACGGCTAAGGCCTACATACTATGAGGACTTGACAGTTTAGTCTTATCCATTTATATATCGGCCTGAATGAAAAACCGGTTGGAGTCACCTTCGAGTTCTCCTTTCAGATGTGTCTCTTAGGTAGGCCCCTCTAAAGGTGACTCAAAGCGATAAAATGCATTTTGAGTGTTTCTCTTGCACCCTAGATCATACGAAGCGCAAGGGGAGAGGATACACACTCAAAATGCACCAAAGACAAAATCATACAACTCAAGCACTTGTTCATTTTAGCCTCAAAACAATGATGAGTTCATTTTAAAGCACCAAACTTGAGTGTTAAGATTGCCTTGTTCAACTTTAACCCCCAAAACAGTGTCTAGTCAGTTTCTAGTGTTCAATTTTAATCCAAATTTGAAAACAAACAATGATCTAGTTGGCTTAAAACGGAAAATTAAAGTGGTAAATGGTGGCTCCAAGCATTAAAAAATGCTTTGTGAATCTAGAGTTTCAATGTCTGCTTTCCTTAAATTCCACTCTTGCTTGCTTTCGATTGATTCCAATGCTTGATTCCAATGTTGACCTTTTTCCTTTTGTTACCCTTTCGCTTTCCTTCGCTAGCCTTCCTCGCTTTCCTTGTACCTTTTCCTTTGTTAGCATTTGTTTGCTTTTTTACCTATGAACAAAAAGACTATTATGTGAGAATCCAATTTATTTTAATTTAACTTCAAACAAGAACATGATCCTAAGTGATGTTAATAAAATGAAGATTTATAAGTAAATCATTAATGATCCTATTTGAAAGGACATCACACTCATTAAAATTTCTCTCTCCCTTATCATAATCTTCATCACTAGAGATATTGAGCCAATGAATCAATCACAAAGAATAAGTTCTTTTAAAAGAATCACCATAAATTTCAAATTTTAACTATGGTCATAATGATGAAAATGATTCATAATACAAAGCTTAATGAATTATATCAATGAATCAACTTAAAAGAACAAGTCTTTCAAAAGTATTATACCTAATTTCAAATGTTGATTATCAATCATAAGGAGTTTATCTTTCAAAGGCTCCCTCCGAATCTTAAATGTTGACTTATCATAATAAACGTGATAGTATAAAATTATGGCATTTATTATAGGATCAATACGTATAATAATATAGTATGAGAGAATTATGGCTGAATAAAATGCATCCAATCAAATCAATTACTAAAATCATTCATCAAATTCATATATTACTAAAAGATCATCGTCACATGTTAATTTAATTTCAATGTTTCTGACTAATTTTTTTTCATCACATTGAAGACAAAATCTAGAACATATCACTAGTACCTGTACAGGAAAAAAAGAGCAATAAGGTATAGTTCAAAATTAAATACCTATCACATTTCCCAAGTGATTTTAACAAGATGAAGCCAAAATTAAATAGATTTCTCACGCCCATCAAGAATAAAAAAATGTAATGATCTGTAGAGTATTTAATGATAGAGACAATAATGTAAATGAGACCAACCATAATACTGAAAAAAAAAACATCAATATTTATGATGGCCTAAGATATTTGCACGACGTACACCTCCCCTCAAAGATCATGCACTTTTCAAAAAGAAATGTGCATGGTGACTTTGAAATTAAGGATGAAGACTTCCATTTCCCTCAGAGATCACACCATCCAATATCTCATCATACCAGACAAGTGGGTGGTCCTCTCTGGTTAAATTCACAAGATACATTTTCAAAGATAATGAGTGAATGTTGTGTCTTTTCTGCCTCGAATCTGGTCACTTACCTGGTCATTTGTTTCCAATATCCAAGCCCGAGTGATGGTTATGACATTGCTTACATAGGCACCCTTAAACTGCATGTTACGCTTGGTGTTGATGAAGCTCAACAAGCAGTTTCAACTTTGGTGGGTGCACACTTCAGAGTTAAAACTGAACAGCTAGAAGCTTCGCCATGTCCACTGTCCTTTTGATAAATTCCATCTCCTCAAGAAACAGGTAAAACTTTCACTCCACGAAAAAATACAGATGTTACTGGATTGGTGAAACAACTATCGTAATAAGTGGTTGCCCCTTAGGTCGATGCTTGATTGCCTCCTGAATTTTTTCTACACCATAAACCTGAGAATGCCAACTAAACTCTCTCATCAGTCTTGCACACCATCAGGGAAATATAAAATGGAAAATTGAAACCTAACTACATCCTGATTCTTCAATTTATTTTGCATGAAAGTAAAGGAGATATTTCAACTTTCTACATAGCAAAGCCATATAATTAAAATTTAAACAATTGTATCCTACCAATCACAAATTACATCCTATAAAATCCAATAAAATAACAATTTATGTACCGTTACTTTATCTTTTCATAGTGGAACAAAGACTATAGTTCCATTCATTTTATCAGAGGACAATTGTCTGATAAAATCAGGGTGTCATGGCACAACTGCTTATAAGACATCTTAAAATGCTCTAAACTAAGTCCAACTTCAGCAAACTAGTGAATGTAAGGATGGCTTTAACCCCATGTCAGTAATGGAAGAGTGTGACAAGAAAAAAGAAAAAAGAAATGTGGACATGTAGACAAGAAGTGTGAACTGTTTGACAGAATGCCTCAAAGAAGGTGTCATCCCCTAGAATGCCATGATTTCAAGATACACTAATGGATTTGAGAGCAAGGCTTCAGAAACTTCAAGAAAATGCAAATGGCAGGTGTAAAACCTGACTACCCAACCTTTGCATACACCCTTCTTGTCTATGCAAAAATGAGAGTGTTTTCTTTTGAAACAGGGTATGGACATCCACTAAAGGTATACATGATAGATACTTTGTTAGATGTTGTAAATGCAACTGCCCTAGTAAATATGTGAGCAGGAATAGGGATGCATGGAAAAGACATGTCAATGGTTTGACAGTGTGCTTCCAAGAAAAAGTGATTTCATGGAATGCAATGAATGCGGGATATGCACAAAGTGGATTTGTTGGAAAGGCCTTAAAATTTTTCAAACCAATGTTAGCATGCGTAAAAAAATGAATGAAAAGGCTTTAGAAGCTTTCAAGCAAGTGCAATATGTGAAAGCATAGACAAGACATGTGAACTGTTTGACAAAATTCCTAAAAGAGACTGTGCACAACAGGGATTCTATGAAGAGGCTTTAGGCACTTTCAAGCAAATGCCATTGGCAGATGTAAAACATAATTCCACAACCTTTTCCAGCGTACTATTTGCCTGTGCCAAACAACGAATAGAAAGCTTTCAATTAAGTGTGTTTGGT
This sequence comes from Sequoia sempervirens, assembly GCA_007258455.2. Lineage (NCBI taxonomy): Eukaryota > Viridiplantae > Streptophyta > Pinopsida > Cupressales > Cupressaceae > Sequoia > Sequoia sempervirens. The sequence continues at coordinate 61,971 of VDFB02131359.1, read as the reverse complement.
ATGTGTAACTAGTGAATAAGATTGGTACGTGGCCTGTGACTTTCCTCAAGCAGATTGGCTGATCTTCATCTTATTGAAGTGGATGGAACCATATCATAAGAACAAATGTTGATTAAAACAATCAGGGCTATGTACAAACTACATGCTTGTGAAGAGTATGAGCATTCCTGAAGACATAAAGTTTCATACAGGACAAAAAGGTAATCGTGTCTTATGTGAAGTCGCGTAGTGAACAAGGGACGTGAATGTAAAAAAAAAATCCCAAAAGGAACTCCTATTACTTCTACTTCCTGAGTAACATAAAAAGAGGCCTTAGATTTGTTTTCAATGATTTGGTTTTTTGTAAAAAAGAAATCCCAAAAGCATGGGTAGCGCTCAACAACAGATACAAGTAAGATATTTGAAACGACATATTCTGAAGAGTCTAAGGAATTTCATGCCTATCTCGAGTATCAAATACTTATCAAAATCACATGGCTATTTCCACATAATGGAATGTAGTAGTTCAAACCCAATAATAATGAAAACTAGAGATGCAATAGATTACAAAAGACCAACATACCAGATAAGAAAGACACTACATGAAAATAAGCATGGATATGGATAAATCCAATCTATGAAAAATGTGCAAATAGAATGACTTTAACTAAATTAAATACGTATTATAAAAAATTAGATGGATTATGCTAAAATAAATGTGGGCATGGCCCTCCTTCTAGCGCCACAATCAAGTACTTAAAAACTTGCAAGTGAAACCAATCTCAAACACTCATTAGAAACATTAATTTAAACAAGCAAATCTACAAATACTTCTATGGAATAATACATCATACTATAATGAATAAATCAAAAACATGAAAAAAAGAAAATATGATCTAATATACCTATTCGATATTGGATTGGTGCTATTGTGGAAAATAGCCGTTTCCCAATCCTTGTTGAAGCTCAAGTTGATGAAATTCCAATGGTGAAGAGCAAAATTACTTCTCAAACCAAGAGAGTAATTTTGCATGAAGATCTAGATGAAATTGTCGAGGATGAAGCTTTTATTTATAGATTTTCTTGATGAGAGATTGGTCAATGAGATGAGGCCACTTGTCAACTTCTGATAGGTTGGAGGATGAGCACATTTTGGCCAATGTGCCAAAATTTTAAAATTGTTGAACGGGGGGACATGTAAGACTTTCAAAGTTTTAAATTTTGAGTGGGGGACATGTCAGAATTTAAAATTCTGAGTGGGGGGACATGCCAGAATTTAAAATTCTAAAAATGCTGAGTGGAGGATATGTTAGAATTTAAAATTCTAAAAATGCTGAGTAGAGGATATGTTAGAAATTGAGATTCTGAGTGGGGGACATGTCGGAATTTAAAAATCTGAAAATGCTGAGTGGGGAATATTCCTCCAAGATGACATGTTGAAAGAAAATAGGGATTTTAATAAATCAATAAATTGATTTATTTGTACAAGTGGGTGGTTAGGTTAATTTAATCAAGATTAGATTAGCCTAATGATGATTAGGATGTTTGACCTTGATGAATTAAATATTTGATTTATTTAAATTAGAAAAGGATGAAATATGCATTTTTAATTAAATAAAGTTTGGTTTATTTAATTAAAGGGATTGATTTATTTAATTGAAAGGTTAATGTTAAAGTTTGTTTAATTTTAAATTTATGACCTTAGGAGATGGAAATTAATGAGATTACCTGATGAATGGATGAAGGTGAACTTGATTAATTGATGAATGGACCTAATGCAAGATGTTTATTTTGCATGTCTACACCATTATCCCTTGTTGGTCTTGTCTCTTTATCTTGTCTATGCTATAACACCTTCATCCAAATTTTATCCTATACATCGTTAGAAAAATAAATTTGCTTCCACTCAGTATTGAACAAAGTTGTATTCTCTCCATTATTGTTGCACACCTCAACAACCAACTTCATGTGCTATAGTAAAACCCTAGACACATCATAATTCATCATATGTTCCATTATCCCTTTGAAAGTTGCTAGTAATATAGTAATCCTCACTTCATTCATGTTAACTTCATTGTGGAATTATCACTATGTTGACAATATGCTCTCATTAACATTAGTTCATCAGCATATGCAATACAAATCTCAATGAGCACTAAACTTTGGCATTTGCAAGAGTTTGGTCTATCCTAGTGGACTTGGTACTTTCACCATTACGTGATCTATAAGTACTATATTGTAGTCTCAACTGAGGCCAACCATTTACTCTTTCATTTATGATAGTTATAAAGGGACTACCTAGACTTCTTTATATTGATGTTAGATATGTTGTTTCATTTTTAGTTGATGACATTAGACAACCTTGGTGATGTTGGTGGCATTATGGACCATAGAGTTGCTGAAACAATAGCGAGTTTTGATCCATTGAGGGGGTATGCAACAAATTAGTTGATTTGAAATTATATTTACTCTTTTATGGTCTATTATAAAAAAATTTCACGATACTTTTATGTAGTTTAATTTCTATCTAGATGGTTGCTATAGGTGGTTGACACTCTAGATCATGGACATGGTAATGCTGTTAATGTGCATGATGACTATATGTATGTGGTAAGTGATTATATTTTGTTATATGTCATTCCACAATTCAATTTCTATGTATTAACATCTTTACATTTTATTGTATTAGTTGAAGATCTAGAGTAAAGAGAGGAGGAATAACGAGCATGTTCAAAAGACAAGAGAACCAATAGTCACTCTATCCAGCCGAATTTTGAAGGCAACACAAGATCTATTTGCTTCCTCTAGAGGGAAATGACTATGTATTAGGGTCATTTGTTGTGTTCCTATGTGGCATTTTGGAACATATATTTTGTACTATCGATAGATATGTGACATTTTATGTCCATATGGCTCCTTTGTACTAAGCCTATATGGATTTTTTGGATATATTGTATATACTTTTATCAATATATAGCATTGCATAGCCTTATGACTTTTTGATTAAAGAAAATCTTATTTTGCTATTGTCATTCTTGAATGATGTTATCGTGTGTATCGTGTAAATTGTATGCTTGAATGTTGTACACATGGATTTTGTTTATATCTAATGCTTAATTAATTACTATTGACTGCTTAATAAGCCCCATCTAAAGTGTATTGTGTAAATAAGCTCCATTCCTGGTGGTTTGTATCCTTTGGAATGCTTCAATTACTTGTGCCTCATTTATTCACATGTATGCTTCACTTATTCAAATGTATACTTCACGTATATTGCATTTATTCACATGTATGCTTCATGCTTCCAATGCATAGTAGCATAAATCTTTAGGGGAAAAAAATTGACAAACCAAAAGTATAAGAGTTTTTGAAAAAATTAGGAAAAAAATCATATTTAAAAAAATGTAAAAAATTGTAGAACAAGAGATAAAAACTATTTTTTTTGAAATTGAAAGGTATTTCCATAGCATATAGAGATATAGAGAGCAAATAAAATAAATGTTTTAACTAATGAATTGTAAAAAACATATTTTTGTAGTTTATATTCAAATTGTTGATTACATTGCATTGCACATCTTTCAAAGTCAAAGCATTACTTCACATTGCATATCTAATAACTAGATGTTGATAGATGACAACATTTCAATCACAATATTGTTTCTATAAAGTCAACCTAAGCAATTATGCAATTACTTCACATTTCATAACTAATAACTAGGAGCAATTCCCAATTGCATTTTCTTATCATGGCATTCTATGAGACCAAATTTCTTTGAGGTATTTTTTCAAATAGTTCATTGCCTTGTCTATGTTACCACGTTTTTCATACATGTCTACCAAAGTATCTTGTCAAATAGTTCATTGCCTTGTTGCTATTGCTAAAAGCCTAAAACAAGTGATTTCAAACAAGCTATGGATGGTTGGACAAAATATATCAAAAGCATAATAGTAAGCAATAGCATAGACGAGGTAGTGAACTATTTGAAAATATGCATCAAATAAATGTGGTGATGGAATGCCATGATAATCCATAGACAAGGCAATGAACTTTTTGAAAATACTCCTCAAAGAAATGTGGTCTCAAGGTGATGGAATTCCATGAAAATCAAATTGCTTTTGATTATCATGGAATTCCATCACCACAAGACCTCATTTTTTGAGGCATTTTTTCAAAGAGTTCATTGCCTTTTCTATGCTACCACATTTTTTGGTGCATGAGCACCATTGAATAGAAGTTGTCAATTCAAGGTTTTGAGGAGTAGGCTCTAGGTATTGAGGTCTTTTGTCTAAAATAAGGTCAATGAGACCATTTTCTATTGTAATGCATTATTTTAGTTGATAGCTAGATGTTTAGAAGGTCAACTTGGTTTTAGATATTTGTAGGATTTTTTGAGATAAATTAATAAAGAGTTTACTTTGGTTAGTTTCATTGACTAGGTCTGCATTTATTTTTTGTTTGGTCCTTTTCAAAGTGTATTTGTTGCCTCTTGTTATTTCCTACTCGTGTTTCCAGATTTGTGTGTGTGCAAGAATGAGGAGTTTGCATCAAATGGGTAAGGAGATAGAGAAGGAGAAGGTGAAGGATATGGATAGAAGGAGAGGAGGGAGAGATAAAGAGAGAGAGGAGAGAGGGATATATAGAGATGGAAGAGATAAATATATAGAGAGGGGTAGAGAGGGAGATAAATGGATGGATAGAGAGAGGGAGACATGTCTAGAGATAAAGTGGGAGAGAGGAAAATAGAGGTAGAGATGAAGATTAAGTGAGAGAGGAAAATGGAGACAAAAATATAGAGAGATATAGGTAGAGGGAGAGAAAAATACAAAGAGAATTAGGGAGATAGAGAGGACAAGATAGAGAGATATAGAGGAAGAGGGAGAGTGATAGATAGAGAGATATAGATGGTGAGATATAGTGATAAAGAGATACAAATATAAGGAGATATAGAGAGGGGAGGGGAGCGAGAGAGAGACAAAGAGATAGATAAATAGAGAGAATTGGAGATAGGTAAATAGAGATGGAGAGGGGGAGAGAGAAATATGGGAGATAGAGAAAGGGAGAAAGAAGTAGTCAAAGATAGAGATATATGGGAAGAGAAAGAAAGAGATAGAGGTATATGGGAAGAGAAAGGGAGAGACGTAGAGATAGAGAGATAAATAGGGGGATAGGGAGGAGAGAGGGAGGGAGAGAGGGGGAGAGATAGAGACAGGGGGAGATAGAGAGAGGGAGGGAGAGAAAGGGAGAGAGATAGGTCACATCACGACAAACACATGTGAATTTAAGTTCTACCTTGCAACAAGGTCAAACTTATTCATGTTCTAATGCAACCATTGACAAGGGGAATACAAATCTAGCACATGCACCCTATAACTTTCTCATACCATCATCCAATCAAAATCAAAATCCTAAGCCAACACCTTCCACCCCTACACCTCCAAGGGATGTGACCCAAGGGCTACAAGCAAGGAATCAATTGTCGCCATGTCATTAAACACATACTTGAACATGAAAAAGAGTCCACAAACATCATTTCAAGTCCTTCAAGCCAACCATGTCATCCACAACCCCTTGAGCCAATTCCAAAGTCTCCCCTCGTAAGTCCAAGTCACCCTCTATCTTGCTTCTATGTTGTTGACCATCAAGAACATGATAAGTCACTCCATGATAAATTCCCTCCCATCTCCATTCCAATAAGTCATGAGTTATTTCAAGAGCACAATCCTAAACATGTGGAAACATTACCCCCTCATCCACATAAAGATCAACACCCTCCCAAGGATTCCATTCATAACATACCTAATACTATTCATGATCAATCTTTCATCTTTGATCAAGACCCCTTTTATGATCAAGAAGACCATGATGATCCTCTTAGCCAACTTTATGCATTCCATGGTCAAGATCTTGCCACCTCACCCATCCATGATGCACAAAAATCCAATTCCCATGATGAGACATATGCCTCCCAAGCACACATAGAAGATCACACAAATACCTTGGATCTAAGTGAACACAATGCTCATCAAGATCCTAATGATCCTCCATCACCCACTATGAACCCCATTGCAAGTCCTCCATCCCATCCTATTGGTCTCTCCACCCTCATTCATGAATGTTCTTCCTTAGAACAACAAAAACCATTATCTTCTCCATCCAATAAAGAAATCATGTCTAGTGTTCCACCTACACCTAGTCCCATTATCCATTGCACTCTCCAAAACTTGAATCACCAAGGTAAAGGTCTAGACCTTCATGAACTAGGTATTTTGGAGCCCATCCATGTCAAAGTCCCTCAACGCTCTTATGGCCTTGGACCTACACCCCAAGGAAAACAACCTAAAGATGTTGGTATTTCCTCCATGCCTCCTAAGTTCACTTTCCATCATGAAGCCTATCATACACCTAAACCATACGTTTCCATTCCACCTCCATCATCCTACAGATGTCAAAAGCATGTGACCATACACCTTCCACCATCCACTCTACCACCATTGCTTCCAACTCCTAATATCCCTCCATCCACTGTACCTCCACTTCTCCCAACACCTAATATCCCTACCATCCAATCCTTTTATCCATTTATCCATAAATACCATAACATTCCTAATCATGACCAAAAAATGCACATATTGTATAAACATGAAGCTTCCACCCATTCCACCATACCCATGGGATTCAAAAGCAATAATTTCAATGCCTCTACCCATAAAGTAAAAAAACCTAAGGGTTCTTGTACCTTAGGACATCAATACAAAAAGTCAAAGAAAATTCCATATAAAAAGCTATATAAGCCCATACCTCCAAAAGAAAAGTCCAAAACTAAAATGGTTTGGGTACCTAAGCAAAAAGAAATCAAGTCAAACGAGGCATTCACATCACAAAAATCCCAACCATCCACGTCCATCCCACATTCTCATTCCATTCAAAAGTCTCAAATTCCTAAAACCCACAAGCAAAATAAAAATCATAAAAATACTAAGTCTATGTGGGTACCAAAATCACTACATCCACCACCTCCTAAGCAAACATCTCCATTGCTTCCTACACCCCATCCACATCAAAAGCTTCAATGTTTATCACAGTGTGTGCAACCATTGGTCATGGTTCCCTTCCATATCCCAACAAGTCCACATACCTCCATCTCCTCATCCTTCATTCATTATCCTACATATCTCCCCCACCACCTTCCTATGGTCCATGCTTTTGGCTAAGCCTCCTCATTCATCTTTTTCATAATTCCTATATAATCCCTATCATCTTCCCTACATAATCCACATCATAATCAATCCACTTAATAATCCATCATCTACCTACTCCATTTCCATTTCATGTCATCCCTTACCAACATCTATGAACATAATGACATTTGATATGGTCCATACAATGACATCCATACCTAGTGGGACTATCACCTTTCATGGAATGAGAAACTTGAGTCCCTCCTATCCATATTCCCCTTCTCCCATCAAAGTAAAATATTCAAATAAGAAAAATAAAAAGTAAAGATAAATCCCTTCGTCCAACGGTGAAAACCTGGTAAACAGGCACCTTGGATAAGTACCATGATGAAAACCTGGCAAACAGGCATCATGTGTAAGTTGATATTTTATGCCACTTACACTTGGGGGCACACTGTCTTATCTATCCAACCTATCATTTTCATGTCATATCATTTCCATCTTACCTGCCATCTTTAGCCATCATATTGAGTCTATTCATACATACGTATCATATGGAGTCCATTCATCCACCCTTCTTCTTTTGATCTGGATGAAGATATAGGGGCAAAAGGTTGAAACATGTTTTGGGTATCTCTTGACATACCTCATCCTTCCAAACAAGCCTACCATTATCCTATTGTCATAAGATTTTTCATGAAAAATCCTATGTATTGTACCTAGAATGGGGCATGTTATTCCTATGTGACACAGTCTTTGGAAATCACATCATTGCTCTCCTATGATGCATACATAAATTCCATTCACTATGACCTATCCTTTCCATCCATCCATATATCATGATCCCTTTTCCCATCACCCACCCCTTCATCCATCAATCACATCTATCTCCTTGCACCTAGACTTGGTTTTCCCCTTGTCATTGATATCTAGCACAAAGGCTACTCCAATTTTCATCCTTTGACACCTCAAACATTTCAAAAATAAAAATAAAAAAATGAAAACATTTCATAAGTCCAAAAAAATCAAAACATTTCAAAATTCAAAAAAAAAATCAAAATATCCTCAAAAATACAAAATAAAAAAATCAAATATCCAACAAAATCCAAGCAATAAAATAAAACCACATCACTTCTCATCAATCTAATCATTATCATCAAAATCATTCCAATCCAATCAATTCCTCAATTCAATCAGTCAATCATCTAATCAAATCACTTCAGCCTAGATCATTCCAATCACATCAATTCTACTATTCAATTCATCACATCCTGTCATCCAATCAATCATCTTCATCAAAACCATTGCATCCAATCAAATCAATCCAAGCCATAATCCAAATGCATGTCAATCCTTAATCCATACCAATCAAGTTGATCAATCTTGTCAAATTATCCAATCACATCCTTTGGTCTTGATCCTAATCTTGTCATAAACCAAATCAAATTCAATCAATCAATTATCATCATCCTTGTGTTGATCTAGGGACATGCTGCTCCCCACAATGACAACACTATCATCATCATCAATCAATCAATCAATCAATAGTTTACAGCTTGACAAGGGCAATTCCTTGTTTGTTTTTGTATCATTTGTGCATGCTTGCTTGTGTGTGTTATCATTTTATCTTGCATTTGTATCAAATCCATATCATTGAACAACTAATATTCATATCTTGTGTGTGTTGGAATATCTTTTTGCATTATCCTTTGCATCTAAGGTCACATAATACCTTTTTTTCATTAGGACTTTAATGCTCTAAGTCTACTTCCTCATACGCCTAGACAAGGTTGTATTATGTTGGGGCACAAGACACATTGTCACCTTGGTCCTTATATCTTGGTGCATAACGTCTAGTGCTAAATCAAACATCATGGTTGCTCACTTTAATTGCAGCATTACATATCATTCATCTCCTTCATCCACTTTCTATCTTGCATCATCTTGTTTATCATTTCATTTCATTTCATTTGATTTCGAGAGCCTACCCATGTTTGTTCAACCCGGCTATCCTCTCGAGGGGGCATGATCATTCCATCATCATCCTATCTTTATATCATTATCCATTTTTCCTCTATCCATACCTTAACTTCTTTGAAATGATGTTACTCAACACAAATCTAATCATCTCGAATATCATCTCAAAGAGGGGCAAAATGTAGACATCAAAAAATTGTCATCTTACGATACCTTGTCACAACATTGCACCATTTAGACACCTTGTATCATGTTTTGCCCTAGGTAAAACCCATGTCATCATCTAATTAGTTAAATAAATCTTATTTATTTGACTAATTTCATTTATTCCCTTCCTATGCATAATTCATCAATTCCTCTAATGTTAATTAAATAATTTATATTATTTAATTAATTAAATCATTTCCATCCATTTCTCTAATGTTAATTAAATAATTTATATTATTTAATTAATTAAATCATTTCTATTAATTCTTCTAATGTTAATTAAATAATTTATATTATTTAATTAATGAAATCATAAATCCAACATTAATTAAATAAATCCAAAATTTATTTAATTAATAAAATCCTAAAATGATCTTCTCTCTTTCTTTCCAAATTTGAACTCATGTGTATCTAATTAATTTATTTAATTAGATAATTCATCAATTATCCTTCTCATCTTTTTCAGGATTTAATTCCTTTAAAAGAGAATCAAAATCTTTCTATCTTTTCACATCTTATCTTATCTTGTTTTAATTCCTTTAAAACAATAAATCAAAATCTTTATATCTTTTTAAAATCTTATCTCATCTCATTGTATTTGCTCTTTTGTCAAAAATCAAATCATTATCAATCTTATCAAATCTTATCTTTGTCCACATCGAAAATCTATAAATCAAACCTTTCACAAGCCATTTGGATCAAATCTTCTTCTAGCATCTTCACTCTGTCAAAATAATTCTTCAATCGCCATCTATCATCTTCATCACATTGTTATGCTGCAGAATTGAGCAACCAACATTCCTCTATTATCAACCTTCGAAATCTTGCATCCTTGTGCAGGTGGAGAAGAGCAATGGAGATAAATCGAGTTAGCGTAGAGATCGGTTTGCATTTGTGCTTCTTATTGTGATTTTTGTGTTTTTTTCGTACTCTATTTTGCTTGATAGGATTTAGTCATTTATTGTTTTCAATACTCTAAAATCTGATTGATTATCTCCCTATCTACATAGGTAATGAGCATATAAATTTTGTGATATTATTTGTAAATCTTATAACATATTTAATTGAGTTTAATTTAATTATTATTAAAATAAAGTTTATTTTTTATTAATTTTTATAAGTAATATTTTATTTTTCAAATAATTTTTATTTTATTATTTAAAAAATATTTGAGGACATTACATTTACTTATTTGAAGGTGAAATATTTAAAATCATTCAATGAGGAAACATCAAATAGTTATAATTTTATTCAAATAGAATACAATATTATAATACTTTTGTTGTAATATTTAATAGTAATATTTTATCTTTGTAATTTCCATTTATATCTATGATTTGCAAATCAATTCACACATCAATTTTATTTGTATAATTAAATAAAAAAATTAAAATATTATAATAAAGAGTTTATTGAATATAGAGCACATTTACATAATATATATTCAAAGCTTAATGGATCCATGATTCAACAGCACCAACTTGGACTATATTATGTGAAGCGTAGACTCCATAGAGATTGGAATACATTATGTGAAGGTATTTGTGAGAAAAAAATTTATGGTGTCATTTTGTAAAGTATGTTGTTGGTTCAACCTTTGGTTAATGTTAGTTTGGGTCAATAGAGTTGTTCAAGACTCAGATAGTTGTTGTCACTCTCTTATTCAGATCTTGTATGTTAAATTTCCTAGTTAAGTCCTTGGCTGCAATCTGTTGTGTTGTAGTCAAATGCACTTCCCTTGGGGCTTTCAATTCTAATTTATTTTTGTTTTATCTCCTTCCTTTGTAGTGGAATTCTTTTTTTACTTTGTAATTCAACATTGATCAATTGAAAAATAAAAATTACTCATTCCCCAATCTAATATTCTTCAAGTCTGATCAAAAGATTATAGTATGAAAGTATGATTATATAAAATTAGTCAAATTATAGAAGAAGATATAAGTTATAACTTTCTATGAGTTGTTTTCAAATGATATTGAAGTATATTTTAAAATATTTATAGTTCTTACATTTAATTAATTTTAATGTTTCATTTTATTATCTGTAATGATGGAAATTGTATGCCCTTGGAAATGGTACAATTCCTCGCCTAATTTGAGAATAATTAATGATAAATTAGACTTAATATCGCTTTGATCTAGTGTTGTGATATGTTTTACACATCCACATTAGGTCTTGGGCCCTTTTTAAGCTAAATAAACCTAACCTTTCCTCAATTTAGTGTTGTAAAGTGTATTTATATACACCTTCACATTAAATTTAGAAGGATTGTAAACTAAGTAAACCTAATCTAGTATTGTAATGTATTTTACACATTCATGTTGGATTTAGGGCCCTTTTTCGGTGATCCCACAATAGTGGTTTACAATTTTTGGCCAAATTGGACCTTGAAATTATTATTTTTAACTAAATCTTCACATTTGACACTTATAGCGGCTAAACCGTGAGGAATTTGAAGATGATGCAAACTAGAGTCTCGTCACATTTTGTATGTAGATTCTAAAAATAGTTTTTTTCAAAATTTTAGGAATCAGATTGCATTTTTTTTTTTCCATCTCCCATGAAAACTTATTTTTTTCAAAAACTAACATTTTTAAAAAGTGATGCACACCGTATAACGCATAATTTTTTTTCCATGAAGGATAAAATTCTAATTCTTTCAAATTTAGATTTGTAACTTTTATATCTAGTGCTTCCACTTGGTTAAATATTTTTTTATTGAATATTTTTTCTTTAATCAAGTTTCGAAGTCAAACCAATTACAATTCAGACATAGTGCGAGCATATAATGCGTAACTTTTTTTGTATATATCAAAATTCAATTTTTGTTTTTTGTTGGATCAAGGACTTCAATATAGCACTCATATTTTCCAATTTTTTTTTTGATAATCTGCTATTTTTCCACATGTGCAGAACAAAGACCTTCATTTTTGATGAAAAACCTATGTTTAATAAAACTAAGAAAACAAATACATAATAAACCAAAACATATTAAAATTATATTCATTGGATAGCTTTTTCTAAGGACTACTTGATTCCAGTTGGGTTTGTGAAGACTCTTCCATTTTCATCCTCAACCCAAGCTTCGAAGTGTAAAAATTTAGGTTTTCAAAGTGCCTAAGGGGGAGAATGAGGGCAAAGGGGGGTTCGGTCAAACCCAAGTTTGGTCGAACCCAAGTTTGGTCGAATCCCCTTCCCAAAAGGGGTTTCAATTTTTTTTTTGTTCGTGCATGCATTAATTTGGTTCACTAGAACCTTGGTCCGACTGAATGCTTTTTTGGTTTGTTCGAACCAACAAGTTTGTTTGAACCCCCAAAATAATTTTTTTTGCCATGGGCTCATTTTTTGTGAGTTTTCCTTCCTCCATCAAATCGTAAACCACTATTGCAACTTCACCCTTTTAGCTAAAAAGACCTATTTTTCCCTAAATTTGATGTTGTAAAGTATATTTATTTAGACTTTCACATTGAATTTTGGGCCCTCTTGCATTTATGACCTTAATATCATCCTTAATAGGCACCTAAGACCCTTTATTGTTCATCTCAAGGCATATTTCAATCAAAATCTTGACCATATCAACAAATAAACTTAATTCCTCAATACCCCAACACGTTTTCCACTTAAAAGGGCCTTGTGGGATCCATAGGCCACCTTGGGTGTATGAGTCCCATTTGCCCTATTTTTAGGGTTTTGAATGGGAAAATCTAGGTTTTAATTTCAAATTTTATGAATGTCAGCCAATGGGATCTAATTAATAGGATATTAGATGAATTTCCTATATAAACAAGGTATCAAATCATTATTTGAAATAAGCATTCATGATATCAAGTCAAGCACTCAAGAGTTAAGCATTCCAAGACTTCACAATATCATCTAGAGAGCATTCAAGATCATTTCTAAGGCATTCAAGGGCATAATTCTTCATCAATTGTTGTAGCAATTCAAGATCCATCATCATGTCAAGGATATCAAGAATGAAGCATGTTATTGAGCTAGTGTTGTGATGTTTCATTCAAAATCCAAGGTCAAGCATTGTTCTACACTTATCCCAAGATCTAGATCTACATCCTTCATGGCCATTTCATGTTATATTGTAGATTTACAAGACATCATTCAAGGTATCATTGTCCATGTATCATGTTTCATGTCCTTATTTCATTATCTCATCATTTGGTTTAATTACCTAAAAGGGGTTTGACCAAGGCAAACCCCTATTCACGAATAATCAACAAGTTTTTCTCTCTACATGTGTGATTACAGATCTTGGTGTCTTGGAGCTTTGAGGTCCCTTGAATATTAGGTTAAAAGCTTGGAGAAATTTTTAGGAGTTGTCCCCTCACTTGCAAGGTTTCTATCTTCACAAAAATCCATCTACAGGTCTAAAAATTGAGGTTTCAAATTAAAAAATTAGTTTGGAAGGAAAGAGAAAAGATTGGAGCATAGATCTAAACTTTGAATTCCAAAAAAAAGAGAATAATATTGATATGCTAGAAGTGGCATATGTGTACCACTATAGGTATTTTTATAGATCTTTGTAGTGTCAGATACACTTTTTCCAAAAAAAAAATTATAGACCAAAAACCTTGATCTAGGATTGATATGCCCAAACTAGCGTATGAGTCCTAGTGGACCAAAATTTTAGTGTTTTTAGCATTTCTAGTCCTCATTCAAGCCTCTATGGGTTTCCAGGTGCACACTTATGATTTTATGCCTTTCTATTCTAATTTACTTACATTTCTAGGTCATTTAATTAAGCTTTGCCTATCACTAGGTTTTGTCATTAGATCTTGCATTTCATTAGTTCTTCCAAGCCCTAGCTTGGTGGTGAACCCCTCATTAGTCTCTAAAAATACCCTATGATACCCTATTGTTATATCTTTTTCCCCTTTCTTCATTGGATTGAGATCTCTAGGGTTTCCTTAATTGTGAAGCATAAAAGGTTTGTTGTCCTAGGTCCTAAACCCTAACGACGAAAATTTTCTATCTTACAATATTAAATATATCAAATTATAAATTTGTATACACATTAAGTATTTTTATTTTAGTAATTGACAATGAATTATTATAATTATTATAAAATATAATTGTTGTTAAAAAATTATCAATTATATAGAAAGAAACAGTAATTGAGCACAAATTAGTTAATTTATAGATAAGAAAATGGTTCACAGTGGAAAAAGTGTAGAGTATCTTTTACATTGGGAGCAAGGGAAAAATAAGGAGAGAGAAGGGTAAAACTTGTGAAAACGATATGGAGGAGGTAAGTTCTACAACTTCAAATCAAGATTTCTTGCAAGGGGAGGCTACACGAATGAAAGAAGATAAAACCATGGGCCATCAAGGGAAATATGACACCCTAAGTCTTTAGATGTTGTTTCCAAAGCTAAAAAATCCTACTTCATCAATAAAAAATAGTATGTTGCAAAATTTTTTCCCTGAATTCTATATATCTCATGAATTTAATTAATTAGCTTAGAGATTGTACTTTTATCTTGAAATGAGTTAGAGAATGGTCTAATAGGGAAAGACTCAAGACCCAAGGATAGACAAGAATTTGAGGAGAGTTCATATAGCTCTGGATCTTCAGAAGAGGAGGAAGAACCTCCAACTCAACTTGCTTTTAGGTTTACAAGGAATAGACAACCACCTGAAAGGTATACAACTGATGATTGGAGATGTATTTTTGCTTTGAATACTAACATGGATGAACCCAAATCTGAAGAAGAGGCATTAGGTATGAATGATGTAGAATCCTAGAAGATTGCTATGGATGAAGAAATGGTATCTTTGAAAAAGAATGATACATGGGATCTTGTACCATTTCCTAAAGGATGAAAACCTGTTGGTTGCAAAGGGGTGTTCAAGAAGAAGATTGGTTCAAATGGAGGTATTGAGAAGTAAAAAGCAAGGTTGGTTGTGAAAGGTTACTCTCAAGTTGAGGGTGTTGATTATGGTGAGATATTCTCTCCTATTGCAAAAATGGAATCCATTATATTTTTGCTTGCTATTGTTGTTGCTTATGATTTAGAGGTTGAGAAAATGGATGTGAAAACTGCTTTCCTTCATGGTGATTTGGAGGATGATAAATTTATATGACACAACCAAAACACTATGTGGTGAAAGGTAAAAGTAAATTGGTCTGAAAATTGAAAAAATCTTTGTATAGTTTAAAATAGAGTCCTAGGACACATGGTACCATAAATTTGATACATATGCGCTGAGTTTGGAATTTGGGTGCTCTAAATTAGATCATTGTGTTTATTATAAAATCAATGGTAGCATTTCCTATTTATTGCATTATATGTTGATGATATGATATTTATTGGAAAAGGAAAAGGTATGATTTTAGAACTAAAATCTGAACTTGCTACTAAATTTTAAATGAAAGATCTTGGTGTAGCTAGACACATTCTTGGGATGGAAATTAAAAGAGATAGAGTGAACAGAAACTTATGGCTTGGTCAACGTAAGTATGTCAATTCAATTTTACAGAGATTTAACATGTAGGATTGTAGACCATTGTGTGTTCATGTTTCAGTTGGAACAAAGTTATCTATTTCAAATTGTCTGGAACATCTCCATCAGAGATGGAAGACATGAGAAAAGTTCCTTACCAGAGTGCAGTTGGAAGTTTAATGTATGCTATGGTTTGTACTAGACCGGACATTTCCAGAGTAGTGGGAGTTCTTTCTAGATATATGTCTAATCAGGTAATAGAGTTCATTGGGATGTAGTTAAAAGTGTCTTTAGATATTTGTGTGGTACTTCAAATTATTCCTTATGTTATCATAGTAATGTGACTAAAGATGAGATTTCCCTTGATATTCATGGTCATGTGAATT
Organism: Sequoia sempervirens; assembly: GCA_007258455.2. Lineage (NCBI taxonomy): Eukaryota > Viridiplantae > Streptophyta > Pinopsida > Cupressales > Cupressaceae > Sequoia > Sequoia sempervirens. The sequence continues at coordinate 45,787 of VDFB02131359.1, read as the reverse complement.
CAGTTTGGGCAAGTGATATTGATAGTAGACAATCCACTAGTGCCTATGCATTTACTTTATTTGGTGGTGCAATCAGTTGGATGAGTAAGCGATAGATTGTGATTTCTTTTTTCACTACTGAAGTCGAGTATATGGCAGCTACTCATGCTTGTAAAGAAGCTATTTTTCTTAAGAGACTGTGTTCAGATATTGGAACTTAAAACAAGGTGTAGTGACAATTTATTGTGATAGTTAGAGTGTGATATGACTAGCCAAGAACCTGTGATTTCATGCTAGGACCAAGAACATTGATGTACAATACTATTTTGTTTGAAATATGGTCAAAGATGGTAGGGTGAATCTAGTTAAGGTAGAGAATTTGATGAATGTTGTTGATTCTTTAACTAAGTCTGTGAGCACATAGAACTTCAGATGGTGTTCAGATACTATGGGGCTTTTGGCCCCTAATAATTAAGACATAATTTTTACTCCCTCCTGTTGCTCTTGCAAGGTGTTCAACAAGTGGGAGATTTGTTGCAAAAATGTGTCTCAACCTTGCCATTATATAACAATTTATTATTGATAGGATGTATATATATATCCTAGTTACACCGATAGGTGTATACAATGGCATAAGGGGGGAGATTGGGATGTGTGTAAAAATTTTTTTGTTAACACTTTTAGGAAACTTCTATAGAATGGTCGACATACATTAGATAAATGATACATTATAAATCTAGACTGTTAATTATTAGGTTTTAGATTTGATGGTGGATATTTTGTTGGCCTATTTTTCCCTAGAATGTAACCCTATTTTATGAGGGTGATGTATTACGACTGTTGTAGAGAGAGATGGTGATGTATTCTGAGAGTTTGATAGTAGTTGTGTTGTCTCTTGATCTCTGAGTGGTGATACTGATCTCTGAGTGGTGATACTCCTATGAGAAGCTTGCTCTACAAGTATATCTTAATCTTTATGATTTACTGAATAATATATTGGGCAACTTTTGGAGTGTTGGTTTTTTCTCCCAAAAGGGTTTTCCCCACGTAAATCACTATGTCGTGGTATGCATGATATTTTTGTTTATTTTTATTTAATTTTTTGTAACTGTTAGAGATCTGTTAAAGCTTTACATTATTCTCCTCTCAAGATTAGTGTAGGAAGTTGTTCTAATACCTTAGCTTCCTTACAAATGAAATGTTCACTAATGCAAGATTAAATAACCCTAAATGTAATGCAACTAATGAAATCTATTACAAAACTTAGATTTAGCATTTAAAGGACTCCAAATTTTAGAAACTTGTTTTACAAGGTCGGGTTCACAAAAATGAAATGAAAGAAAAATAGAATAAAGGAATTTCCCAAAATGGAAAAGTGGATCCAAAGAGGGAAAAAGGGTCCTACTTTCCTCAATTCACTAGTAAATGAGATCCCCGCCAAAAAATTACTAACTACCCTTAGAAGAATAAATTCTATGGAGGAGTCTTCATATTTCCCCTTTTTTGCTAGGACGAGGTCTAGGTTAAACAACACTTTGGGGAGAAAGATTAAAAATAGAAAAAAAACTCCAAATTTAGATCTACAAAGTACATATAGGATATTCAACATAAAAGAGAAGGAACCAACAATATTTTTGGAAAATATAAAGGTAATACATGTTGTGCACTTGTCAAAAGCTGTTATTTCTATAACCCTAACAGGGACTCATTTTCCCCATGGCGAATGGGTCTTGGCAGGATTTTCTAAAAAAATATTGATAGAGCGAATAATCCAAGATCAACAATTGCAAAAAACCTTCACAAATGAGTGAGAAAAGTGCACAAGCTATTTCACCAAACAAGGAGTCAAAAATTATGAGATAAATAATACATAATGTATAGCCTTTTAAAGGCATGAAAATGCATAAATGAGTGAGAAGCTTCCCAACACGGGAAAAACTACTAAGGAGTAACTAAATGTAAACTAAATGCAAAAACTTAATCTAGTCCTAAGTAAACTTAAGCAAGTAAATATTATTTACTCTAACACCCCCTTTAAGTGCAACTTAGGGAGAATGAATATGAAAAATGTAGTATGGGTCACAGCTACACAACCATGTTAGGTACCCATTTACAATGCAAAAAAATAAATCTCTCGCAACCAAAGAAAAGGAGAAAAAACCTATGGGAAAAACCCCTCTCCAAAAGAGAGAAAATAGATGATTCATGTATGAAGGACTCAATCATACCCCCCAAGTACTACATACATCATGTCTATACAATCAACAACCCCCCATAAGAGGGAAAGAGAGAGACTATATAGCCCCCCCACAATGTGTAATCACTTGCAAGAATGGTAAGTGTCTGAAGAGAAAACATGATCCAGTGTCGACAAACAACTTGTCTCCCTTTCAGAAGAAACAAAACAAAATACAAATGTAGGCATGCCTCCCAAAGAAGCATGAAAATGTATGATGGTGTCTCTGAAATATTCTCATGTGTTGCCAAGACCTTGGAAAATGGTGGAACGAACCAATCAAGAACATGCCCAATCACAATAGAAGGTGACAAACAAGGTACCACTGTAAATTGATGTTGAACAATATCTAGTGACTAAGATGGGGTGACAACAATTATACCACAACTATCATCAAATAGGAGGGATATACCCTCAAATGTTTCCTCCAAATCTAAAATATGAGATTCTATGAACAAGCAACCTATGTCCAAATTTTTTTTATCCCAATTAGGAAGAAAATGAGATACAGGGTGTGATGAATCACTGGATGTGCGTAATGAATCATCAACACAAAATGAATGATCCTGTAGAACATGAATGATAGGAGTCTCAATCAATGAATCTGCACAACAAATCATTGAAGGTGAAGGTACATCAATTGTCTCTGATGGAGAAGAAGGAGCATCTAAAGAACCCTCGCCATCCTCATCTAAAGACTCAAAGTAATCTAAAATGTCAAACTCCTACATAGTAGCATGATCATAGGGCATCCTATTTGAAAAATGAGCAGGCACAAGACAATCTAAAACATGATCATCTAGGAATAGAAAGGTATCAGGATCTCCATGTATCTCCCAAATTTTAATCCAAAGAGTATATGGAAACTAAAAATGATCAATAGATTCTAAAGTGGCATCATCACTATGCATTGTAATAGCTCCTAGGACATGATCCCTTTTGCAATTCTAGGCAAACTTCTAACTATCAGTACTGGGAAGGGGAACAAGATTATATAGGTATGGAAAAAGATGAAGCCATCTCAAGTGCTCCAATATACCATCTCTCCATTGTGTATAATTTCCCCTTTCCAACATAATCATAATAGGATGCAAATAAAACCCCATAACAACTATGACAAATCTCCAAAAATAACAAGACAATAACCTTCAACAATAAATAGAAACTCCCAAAAACTACAAATGAAGGTGAAACCAATATCAAATTTCAACATAATAAAAACACCACCAAATAGAAAAAAATTAGAGAAATTCCTCAACCACTACAAAGGTGACGAAAATACCTTTCCATTGATATATGGTTTGTGAAAAATGACCTCTGTTTGCAAAAAATGAAAAAAGACCTATAAAGGCACTTCTGACATCTTCAGGAGCTCTCAATCACACCATATGACCATCACAAGCATCCCTAGAAACAAAATAAATAGGCCCAACCAATCAAGCCTCACAAGCCATCAACAAATAGAGCACAATCACCAAGCACGAATCACCATCAAGCAAGAGATAGCCTCTTCACAATCTTGTGAGCCTTACTCACAACCAACAATCACTCTGCAATGCTATTTGAATAGAAAATAACTCCTCCACTCTTCCAATGTGGGATTAAAATACCAAAAGAACTTTAGACTCTCTTCAAAATGGGGCCCACTCCAATAGAACCCTAAATATTTTGATCAAACTTTATAAAGTATAAAGTTTTAGAAAAAACTTCCACAGTGAAAAATCATGACTCTACAAGAAGAGACACCCCTCTCTAGAGATTCACAACTAGAGCAGAGGAATAAATCATAGCAAGCAATCACCAAATCGCCCCCCTCCAATCTTGAATCGAGCCTTAACAATTTTGTAGCCTTCAATAATTTTAGCTGCCTCCAACAAATCCAGCACAAGTTTGTGACAAAGAATGTCACCTTCAATATAGGAGACCGAAATTCAATGACTTCAATCATGAAGAATATTGTCCATTCATATGAAAATCGGGCTTCTTCAGTTCCAAATCACTCCAAGCAGGAATACATTCCCTTCAGAGGAAAAAATTTCCCCTCAATGATTCACCAGTCAACCACCAGGGAGAAGGAACCCTCACAGGCATATAGCTAGAGAGAGTAATTGCTGCCCTCTCTAGAAAGTCGGGCCTTCAATAAGAACAATGCCTCCAAAATAGATGGAAAATCAAGGCCTCTCATGATAGACTTCAACTCAAATTTCAGTGCCTAAAATCTTAATTGTGACCAACAGGAGAAATTGAAAAGCATGAGAAAAAATGCGCCAGTATCTACAAAAAAATGGGCCTTCCAATAGGAAAAATGCTTCCTCCAATTAGAGCAAAGCACTCATTCAAACACCTCTAATTTCAACATCTCAAAAATGTGCCTTTTCCAATAGAGAAATCATGGGTCAAATAGAGAGTATCGTCCCTTGAAAAAAAAAATCGCATGCCTTTAAGAATGAAACACTTCCTAGAGTGAAACGTACGATTGCTATGAAGAATTCACGCCCACAAAAAAACAATGCCTCTTAAACAATGAATTCGCACCTGGAATGAATGACGATCAACCTCTCGAAAAGAACACAACCAGTGAACCAGAGAAAAACAATAATCAAAGGCAATTTTGAAAATTTTAAAAATTTTCAAATGTTGAATAAAATCAATCTCAAAATTTTGATGAAAACTCTCAATGGTAGAAGGTACTACAAATTAGGAGGCTCTGATACCATGATAGAGCGAATAATCTAGGATCAACAACTGCAAAAAACCTTCACAAATGAGTGAGAGAAGCTTATAGGCTATTTCACCAAACAAGGCATGAAAAATTATGAGATAAATAATATACATAATGTACAACCTTTTGAAGGCATGAAAATGCATAAATGGGTGAGAACCTTCCCAACATAGGAAAAACTACCTGGGAGTAACTAAATGCAAACTAAATGCAAAAAAATAATCTAAGCCTAAGAAAACTTAAGCAAGTAAATATAATTTATTCTAACAATTATGAATTTGAGATTGAATCATAAGACTTGAAATTCCTTCTAGAAGTAGCTTGATATCTCCACTCCCAGATCTAGATCTATCAAAAATCTATAAAACAAATTTGATGTTTGTTAGTGGATAGGGGTTTACCTTGGTCAAACCCCAAGTTTGGTAATTAAACCTTGATGATAAATAGAAATCTGAAACATGAAATATGTGTGTGATCCTAACCTTAAGAGTGCCTAAGATTAAGATTTCAAATAATGCCAAGAAACCCTACTCAAGTGTGTTAGAATAGGATCCTAAATGAACATGAACAATGATGAAGACCTACATTAGGAGACCTAAAATCTCCTTAATAAGTCATGAAACTGACTATACCTCTCTATGGGCTGAAAATAGAATGATAATAGAGTATGGAATCACTTAGGAAAAAATTCATTAGGTTAGGTTGAAGCTCATCGTGCTTCTCCCAAAACCTAGAATCCATCATGATTCTCCATAGGCATCTATCATCATTTTTTCAATAATGCTTGATCTTTGATGACAAAATGAGCTTGAAGACCTACAAAAATAATAGAATGATGCTCCAAGATTCAAATTTTCTCTCTCCTTTCTCTTGAATGCTTGATCTTATGTGAAACTCTTTTCTTTCTCTTGTATTTCTCTCTTGATAATGCTCTAGTGAAAAATGAATGTAAAACTTAGATTTATAGGCTTCCTTCCTAATTTTCCAATGATAATATCTAGAAAGCCAACAAGTGAAATTTGAATTTGAAACCTTAAAATGCCACCCAAAACATACCAAAATCTGAGTTTAGGGTTCTTAATGAGGACCCATTCACCCTATGGTGAATGGGTCCTGAACTAAGTTATCAAGACTCCTAGAATATTGGGGCATTAATTTAATCCCTAGCATTTGTTCAATGTTGGTTGTGGTGTTAGGAATTAAATAAAATTAAGTTAAATAGGTTTTAGTATGCATGAGATTGGGGTATTAGGAGCCTATTAATGGGATTTTAAAATACATTAATGAAAAGGTCACCAAAATAGGTCCAAATAAGTGTGAATTATACTTTCTCCTAGAAAGGGGTACAATTTTCTACACTAAATATTTTTATTTAGTTTTTTAGGTTAGCCTAAGGCTTATATAGGGCTATCTAAGTCAACTTGGGTGATATTCTAGACATAAATAAGGTATATGTAGGAGGTAGTGAGTCTTATTTCATCATCAAATTATGAATTATGTTCTCATTGAAGATATTTGGAGGGATACCCCATCAAAGTGGCTTTTTAGTCTTAGCCATTGTCAAGTATTTGCAACATATTTCCTATGATATTATTCTATTGTGAAAGTTATTTCATTACACACTTGTACATATTATGAGATTCCAAAAACCATGATTTGTAACTTCTAGGGCACCCATTCCCTTAACCAGTCATTTTGACCATAATTTTATATGTGAAACCTTGCTCTGTGATCTTGTTAAGATCAACTTCCTACTTTTGGCCATCTATCCTGAAAGTTCTATATTTTTCTGTGCATTAATAGTTTGATCATAATTCACCTAACTCATTGTGATTTCCTTAAAATTATTGTTCCTCAAATGAAAATTGATCAAAATATTAGCCAACCTACTTGGTTCTTCCTTAGGAATAGTAGCCAAACAATTTTTCTTGCTTGAACTTTGTATCTTCTCAATATGTTTTCCTTCACCCCTCTCAAGAGATGTCTTGAACTAGATCTTATAATCCATCCTCCTTCTCATGTTCCTTGACCTCAAAATATGCCTTCTCTCATTATTAGACCTCCTTCAGCCTAGCCAAAACCTCTTGGTCATATCCTAAAATTTTCAAAACAACTTACTCAAAATAATTATATACACCAAAATGTGTCACAAGAACCATATTATCATGTAGTTGCTAACAAATAAACACTCAAAATAACAAAAAACAAAAAAAATGGAAAAATCCATTTCATTTCCTCAACCATATCCCCCCCCACACCTCGTCTTCCTCAACATGTAAGCAAAGAGTATGATCTTGTTGAGCAACTTCATAATACTCTAGCTAAGATCTCTCTTTGGGACTTAATTCAAACTTCAACTACATACCTTAACATGCTCCATGAGACTTTGAAAACATTATTGTACCACATTCCATTTGAACCATGGATTTTTGGGTAGGATTTATAGGCTACTCTTGCACTCTTAGGATGTTTCACCTAAAAGGAGAGAGATAAACCCCACTTAAAAGTCTAGGTAGTTCACTCAAATTAAGATGTGTATGATGCAATTAAGACTAAATGGAATGATCTAAGTGAAATTAAATGAAATATTTGACTAATTATGAATGCAAGACCTAAGAATTATGCAATGTTGAAAAACATAATGTGATATGCAAACATGAACTAAATATGGACAAATGCAAAACATAGAAGAAGGCTACATTAGAGTGCACCTGGAAGTCTGATGAAGATTCTAGACTATCTTGAATGCTGAAAAAAATCACTAAAAATCACCAATGGGACTCATTTTCCACTGATGGCGAATCAACCCTGCTTCTAATGAAAACTTCTAAGAACATGTTTCTGAGTGTTGGGATTCAAAATATGAAAAAATATGGATTTCTAGCCTTAAGGTGGGACTAATTCACCACTGATGGAAAATCAGTCCACTCCCAAAATTTTGTGAAATCAAGGACCAATTTTGTAGCACCAGATTTGAGGTTGTCTGCTTGTTGGGTTGACGGAGTCAAATTTGCAGAAAATGAACAAAATGCCTTCTCCAAGCTTGAAATAGGTTGTAGTTGACTTGAAACACTTTGTTGACTTATCCAATTTTCAACTCCTAAATTCTTGTCAAATTTGCATACACAAGTCTGCAAACACACATGCAAAGGGGAAAAATATTTAAGGGTTAGGTTTTAGGGATTTATCTTGGTCAAATCCCACTTTGGTAATCAAACCCTTAATGAAATAGTGAAATGGAAGAGAATGATAAAAAAATAACATGCAAATACTATCAACTTACCAAACCCTTGTTAAAGAAAATCTAAAGATATGTCAATGGCTGCTCCAAGATACTTGATTGATGATTGATCAAATGATGAAGTGTTCCCATATGCTTGAATGAATGCTTAGTGAATGAAAATATTTCTTGAATGAGCTAGGAGATGTAAAATGAGGAGAAAAAAACATATTTATACACACTTCTGCCTTAGTAAGCCAGTGATATCTCATCATAGGCCGACATAAGGTGATTTTAAATAAAAATCCGAAAGAAAATTTAAAATATTTTGAATTTTGAGCCAAGAGGGACCCATTCGCCACCCATGGCGAATGGGTCCCACCTTGGACTTGAAAGTGGTTTTCGGGAATTATATTGCATATAATGTTGTTTGTCGGGTTTACGTTCAAAAACATACTTAATTAAGCCTTATAAGGGCATAAAGGGGTCAAATAAAGCATAAAAAAGGTGTGAATAATGAAATTAAGCCTAGAAAAGTGTGAAATCTTATTACAAGACTTTACAAAACTTCAAAATAGGACTTGATGAGTGATGAAAAGGTGATTTTTAGGTAAATTATAATAAATGGAGTCTACAAAAGTGTAGAAATGTTTTACAACACTTCACAACACCTTCACAAGATGCCATAATTTGAATTTTAAGAACCTAATGTGAATGTTTAAGCCTCATTACAACATTAAATCGAAGCAAAATAGACCAAGCATCGTAAAGAAAGGCCTAAAAGACCATGAAAATTCCAAGGGGCCATTTTTCTGAGGTACACTATTAAACTAAATAATGTAGTACACTTGTTAGATGGTGTAACTACAATGAACTTGGATATCACATTGCCTCAACAAGAATTACCTCCACCAGACATCTAAAACCAAAATGATGCTCTCATGATTTTTGTCATAATTAACAATTATGGAATTAGGAATACTCTAATCAATAATCGATTGGGTCTTAATTTTTATATAATCAAGACCTTTTACATAAGATCGATGAGGATAAGTATCATAAAGCCTAATAATACTTCTATTCGTGGCTTTGATAATGTTGATAGGAAATTGTTGGGTACAATTGCACTTCCCATTAAGATAGGACCCATAGTTTTTCCCACCCTTATCCATGTCATGCTTAACCCTCTTTCATATAATATTCTTCTTGGTAGACCATAGATTCATTCCATAAAGGGAGTCCTTGTTGGAAGACTAAACTCACTGAGAGGTGGGGGGTGAATCAGTGATTTATAAAAGTCACAAATTTTTTTCAAAAACATGAATTTGTGTTTTCTTTTGAACCAAGAGAACAAATGATAGTATGTGAAGTGAACTTGACTTTTAAATCAAAACACCAAATGACAATTCAAAGAATAAATTTGACTTGTGCATGAACAATATTGTATTTGCATGAACCATGAATTAAACATGAAACATTAACAGAGGATGAACTTAACACTTTCACATGTATCAAAGCTCAAATTAATAATAGAACCTTTTATGCATGAAATGTGCATTGATAGATATGAAATGTGGCATAACAATGAAAAATATGAAAGACTGATAATTATGCATTTAACAACACATTAAAATCAGATTGATAATAAAAAGATCACACACATAAAATCACCACATAACACATAATTTTTTCTTAAGTAGAAAACCCTCTAAGGGAATAAAACCACTTGAAAAAACTTTCTTTATTCAGATAGAGCACCAACTCTACATAGTTCAGGAGCACCCACTCCAAGGAGCACCAACCCCTCACTAATTTAGAGCACCAAATCCATTACAATGCAACACAATTACAATATTCTATCAGAACCCTAGAAGTGCAATATGCAGTCCTAGAATCTCAATAGAAGACTATAAATATTTTCAATAAGCACATTGAAGAATGTTGAATGAGAATGACAACATCTTCCTGAAATACAATAATATGAGAATCATAATAAAAGATTTGCATTGCAGTACAACTTTTTCACAATGTATCTAAAACTTCATATTCCTCTCTCAGATCCACATAAAAATGCTTGAAGATCATCTTTTAAAGACCCTTGTAGTTTGAATAACTATAAATCAACAAAGGTTAGGGTTTCAAGAGAAAAACCCTAAAGATTTTTCAACTAACAGAGCTTTCAAGAATCATATGTTCTCATCAAAATTTCTAGATTTTAATAACTGAATACATTAACCCTTTATTTGTTTGCTAAGAAATAATCAAGGGTTTCAAATAACATTAACCACTAAATCTTCATGACTAATGCCTTAAAAAAAATGTTAAAAACCATAAATAACGATTTCTTTAATACCTGTTTATGGAGGAATGTAAATAAAAAAATACCAGAAGAACCATTTCAAAAATGTCCAGCTGAAGACCTCCATCTATGAGCTCTGCCTCTACATAGTCAAGCATTTTATCAGAAATCTACAACCACAAACTCTCCAGGGTGGCGGCTAGGGTTTCATATGATTACACAACAAAACAATAACAAATTTTCCCTACATTTCCTTCAGGTCTTTTGAAGACTTTTCAACATAATATAATCATTTGAAATCAAACATCATAATACCTTTAAGTTTTTTGTCTATGAAATAAATCATTAACACATGATGGTTGTCGACTACCTTGTGACTTCCAAGTGAATTTAAACAAAGTAAAAAACTTTACAAAATACGTAGTCTTCAAAAATCCTTTTTCAATTTCCCTTTAGATACCAATGAGAATAAAGTTCTATTTTTATTTCAAACACTTTTCAAAATATAATACCATCGATTTGATCTTCCCACTCTAGATAGCTTTTAATAATCACCTTTGAACATTTCTTTGGGCACTTGTATAACTTGTCAAGTGAATGACCACGAAAGAGGACTAGTTGAAATACATGACCTGAACCCCTTTAGACAGTCATCTTTAAGTGACATAACCTATGATAATGGGTCATCTTCAAAATAAAAATAAAGTGCATACGTTAGATTATAATGCAATACACAAAGCACTTCTAATTTAGGACTTAGAAGTCTTTGCTAAAAACTTGAATCCATGTCATTTCCAAAGAACAAAAAACAACTAGAACACCCCGATCACAATATCATGCATCCTATTCTTATATATGATGTTCATGTCAGACGCATTTCTAATAAAATCTGCATGAACATGAACCTTGCAACATGTATTTGACAAAATGCCAATTGTAATAAGATGGAAACAAAGAAAACTTTATAAAACTATATGCTTACTATAACAAGGATCTATATGTCAAGGATATATTTGAGACAACTAATACCATATGATTATCAATATACCTATTCATACCATGCCTATCCATATGATTATAAAAGAACCACCAAGATCAAATTTATCAATGTCACAAACCTGAGAGTTTGTGTATTTGTCATCAAGGACAACAACTAAGAAGGAAACAAACTCCCCCTTTGTCCTTGAGGGAAAAACACAACTCTCTCTCCCCCTTCCAATGAATTGAGTTTGCCAATTCTCTATTCATTCTCAAGAAAAACTTTCTATATCTTTGTTGACATAATCAAGACAATATAAAATTGACACACTAGCACACAATCCTTCATGTAATGAAAATTGAAAACTATTCAAAAACACAAACTAAACTACAAAGGTTTGATTGTAGTTTATATTTTTAGGGATATAAGAAAAAACTTTAAAGCACACCCTACAATCACAAAGATTGATTAGTGAAAAAAAATAGGAGGAAGATCATAAAGACTCCTCCTCAACTGATCAAGAACTTTTACACTAGTCACTTCATATATATTTCCCTGTGTCTGTGAACCAGAAACAACTATATCTCCTAATTTATTTTTAATCTGACACCCACAATCATCAAAAAGAATACAAAAATCCCGATCACATATTTGTGTTACACTTAATAGATTGTGTTTTAAACCTGTTGCATAATAAACATCTGGTAAGAAAATTTTATTACTAAAAACCACTGTGCCTTTTGCCATAAGTTGTATGTAATCATCATTACCAAACCATACTAAAACAAAATCACCAAATTCAAGTTCAATAAAAATACTTCTTTTCCCTGTCATATGATGAGAACAACCACTATCTAAGATCCATGTATTTTCAAATTTAACATGTAATTTAGTTTGATTAAAAATACCTCTCAGTTCTACATTTCTCCTTTTAGGCATCCAAACCAACTTAACTTTTTTTTGCAAAGTTATCTTAGAGAGACTATTCTCTTTCTTCTTGTAGGAAGCATGTCTAGATCTGCCACATTTAGCTTTTACCTTTACATCTAGAAAATCACTTGAATCATCCATATAACCAAGACCTGACTTGTCTTCATAAGACTTTTGTTTATTCAAAAGATTTGTAAATTTATCAAATTCCTTTCTAAGGTTGTTGATTTTAGCTTCTAAGATACAAAAATTTTCTTCCTTGAATTCCAATTGCATCCTTGTAATCTTAAGGATTTCAACTTGAAGTTTTAAGTCAGTAATTTCCTTTTTAGTGATTTGAATATTACTTACTAGATTCTCAGTATCTTGCTCAATCTAAATTTTTTGATATACTAAGTTCTTTTTCAAATCTTGAACTTCACTTAGAGCAACTTTCAGTTCATTCTCAAAACCTCCCAAATATTTATTAGAAGCAGAAGTCCCTGCAGGTCTATTTTCTTGTAGTTCCATTTCATTCATTATGGCCATAAATACAGTCTCACCTTCTAGATCTATTTTATCATCTTCTAAAACAAACTTGTTGTTTATATCCTCTTGCTATTTAACTTCACCCATAAATAGAGTCTCTTCTACTTCATCTTATGGATCTTTTGTTTCACTGTCTAATTCATCTTTGATGAATAGACTCTTTTTCTTCTTGAAATTGAATTTCCTTTTAGGTTTATAGATTTTCTTCTTAAACTACTTGTCAGATTTTTCATCATCATTGTTTTGTTCAACATAGGGGTATTTAATTGTAGGATGTCCAATTTTTCCACAGTTGAAACATTCAAAGAGAAGTTTCCCTTTGTATTTACCTGATCCCTTTTTCAGTTTTCTATCAAAGTGAGAATCCTGTGTATAAGAGTCTTCAGACTCACTTTCAACTACAATTTCCTTTTTTTTAGTTTTAAAAATAGTTTCTTTTCCCGGTGGATTGTTTTTGCTTGTTCTCATTTCAAAAGCAGTCGGAGTTCCTTGTAGATCATCTAAGGTAATCTTATCAAAGTGTTTCTTTTCTTCAATAGTTGAAATCTTAGTTTCATATTTTTGATGTAAGGTTCTAATGACCTTTTTGACCACATCAAAATCTTCTATTTCTTCTCCTAAACCTCTCATTGAATTAACAACTTCACTTATTCTCAAAAAGTATTCAGCCACATTTTCATCATCATTCATTTTCATTTCCTCAAATTGAGTTTTGAGAGTAAGAATCTTTGACTATTTGACTTTATCATTACCTTGATAAATGTTTTCAAGTTTTTCCTAAATTTCCTTAGCTGATTTTCAATGCATGAATTTAACAAATACCTCTTTGGTTAAACCACACAAAAGAGCATGTTTAGCTCTAGCAGTAGTTTCATACTTCTTCTTTATAGCATAATCTGACGGTATTGTGAGTGGAATAGTATACCCATTTAAAACAATTCTCCATACATCAAGATCAATTGAAACCATATATGTTTCCGTTCTGATTTTCCAGAACACATAATTTGTATCATCAAATAGTGGAGCTCTAGTCATGGAAGTACCTTCTTGAGCTTGTGACATGTTTAACAAACTTCCAAATCTAGAATCCATCTTAGGTGGGTTAGACCTATGGAAGGACCCTACACTCTGATACCAATTGATGGAAGACTGAAATCACTGAGAGGGGGGGGTGAATCAATGATTTATAAAAGTCACAATTTTTTTTCAAAAACATGAATTTGTGTTTGCTTTTGAACCAAGAGAACAAATGACAGTATGTGAAGTGAAATTGACTTTTAAATCAAAACACCAAATGAAAGTTCAAAGAATAAATTTTACTTGTGCATGAACAATATTGTATTTGCATGAACCATGAATTAAACATGAAACATTAATAGAGGATGAACTTAACACTTTCACATGTATCAAAGCTCACATTAATAATAGAACCTTTTATGCATGAAATGTGCATTGACAGATATGAAATATTGATATGCAATGTGGCATAAAAATGACAAATATGAAAGACTGATAATTATGCATTTCACAACACATTAAAATCAGACTAATAAGAAAAAGATCACACACATAAAATATCCACATAACAAATAATTTTTTCCTAAGTGGAAAACCCTCTAGGGGAATAAAAACCACTCGAATTTTTTTTCTTTATTCAGATAGAGCACCAAATCTACATAGTTCAGGAGCACCCACTCCAAGGAGCACCAAACCCTCATTAATTTAAAGCACCAACTCTAGGAGCACCAACCCCTCCCTAATTTAGAGCACCAACTCCATTACAATGCAACACAATTATAATATTCTATCAGAACCCTAGAAGTGCAATATGTAGTCCTAGAATTTTAATAGAAGACTATAAATATTTTCAATAAGCACATTGAAGAATGTTGTATGTGAATGACAACATCTTTCTAAAATACAATAATATGAGAATCATAATAAAATATTTTCAATGCAGTACAAATTTTTCACAATGTGTCTGAAGCTTCATATTCCTCTCTTAGCTCCACATGAAAATTCCTAAAGATCATCTTTTTAAGACCCCTGCAAATAATAATCTCTGTATGCAATTTGAAAAACTGTAAATCAACGCAGGCTAGGGTTACAAGAGAAGAACCCTAAATATTTTTCAACTAACTCTCTCAAGAATCATATGTTCTCATCAAAATTTCTAAATTTTGATAACTGAATGCATTAATTACTTTTTTGCTAAGAAATAATCAAGGGTTTCGAATAATATTAACCATTGAATCTTCATGACTAATGCCTTAACAAAAATGTTCAAAACCATAAATAATGAATTCTTTAATACCTGTTTATGGAGGAATGTAAATAAACAAATACTAGAAGAACCATTTCAAAACTGTCCAGTTGAAGACCTTCATCTATGAGCTCTACCTCTCCATAGTCAAGCATTTTATCAGAAATATACAACCACAAACTCTCCACAATGGCAGCTAGGGTGTCATAAGTTTACACAATGAAACAATAACAACTTTTCCCTACATTTCCTTCAAGTCTTTCAAAGAATTTTCAACAAAATATAATCATTTGAAATCCAAACATCATAATACCTTTGAATCCGCTGTCTATGAAATAAATCATTAACACATGATGGCTATCGACTACCTTGTGACTTCCAAGTGACTATAAACAAAGTCAAAAAAATTATAAAATACATAGTCTTCAAAAAGACTTTTTCAATTTATATTTTCAGATTCCCTTTAGATGTTGATGAGAATAAAGTTCCATTTTTATTTCAAACACTTTTCAAAATATAATACCATCGATTTGATCTTCGCACTCTAGATAGCTTTTAATAATCACCTTTGAACAAATCTTTGGGCACCCGTATAACTTGTCGAGCCAATGACCAGAAAAGAGGGTCAGTTGAAATACATGACCTGAACCCCTTTAGACGATCATCTTTAAGTGACATAACCTGTGATAATAGGTCATCTTCAAAATACAAATAAAGTGCATACATTAGATTATAATGCAATACACAAAGCAATTCTAATTTAGTACTTAGAAGCCTTTACTAAAAAATTGAATCCATGCCATTTCCAAAGAACAAAAAGACAACTGGAACACCCTGATCACAACGTCATTCATCCTATTCTTATATATGATGTTCATGTCAGGTGCTCTTCTAATAAAATCTACATGAACATGAACCTTGCAACATGTATTTGACACAATGCCAATTGTAATAAGATGGAAACAAAGAGAACTTTATAAAACTATATGCTCACTGTAACAAGGATCTATATTTCAAGGATATTTCTGAGAAAACCAATTCCATATGATTATCAATATACTGGTTTATACCATGCCTATCCATATTATTATCAAAGTACCACCAAGATCAACTTTATCAATATCACAAACTTGAGAGTTTGTGTATTTGTCATCAAGGACAACAACTAAGAAGGCAACAGTCATATCTACTCTTCAATGTATAATGAAGTATGAATACAATAACAAGGTATATACGATTAAAGAAGATGCAAAAAGTCACAAGTTGAAGCAAAATATATGAAATTTCCAACTCTCTTAGTACTTTGATTCTATCTTCAAAACTTGAACCATTACTTACCAATGATAATGATACGATGAAAATTATCTTTGGAAATGATTGGGGTTTGTTAGATTTTACACCTAGTTTCATTGGGGAGTATAAAATATCACCATCAAAGCCCAAGGAGTTGACACAATCTAATATCAACACTACAACTCCCTCAAACAATTAAAATGATGAAAATAATATTTCATCTTCTAGTACATGTTTCAATGATGATTGGGGTTCATTAGATTTTACACCCTCCTTTGTGGGAGAGTACAAAATCTCACAATCTAAACCTAAGGAATCCCTTGTTTTATTTGGTCAATCTTCTACTCCTTCTACACCAATGAATCCAAAAATATTTTCATACCATGATAGTGATGGGGGAACTTTAGCTTTCATCCCTTGTGTGTTGGAAATATCTAATAAATATCCTCCTAATCCTAACATTTGAACATATAAAAAGGATTTACATTCTTGTAAAAGAATAATTTATTCTCATTATCATTTAAACAAGACTTCTCCTCCATCTAAGTTGGAAAACTATTTTGATTATGTTAAGACTAGAAGGGACAATACCTATTACAAAGCAGCCATAGAGGAAGAGGATAGGTGGCTCATAAAAAATGAAACCACTAAAAAGTAAGAGTCACTAGAAGCAAGCCTAGAAGACCAATCAACAAGCCATCCTTTTGACCAGAGAATGAAACCAAGAAACACAAACTAGCTACAAGAAATAGGGCAACCTAAAAGAAACTAGACAATGTTAGAGTTATCATGGATTAGCTAATAATTAATTAATCTTTAATTGATTATTAGTCTAATTTTTTCTCACACTAGCTAAACTTAGGAATGCTTTATTATTTGAGTTAATATTAGATCATTATGTCACATCTAATGTGATGTTGACACTTGTCATGATCTAATCTCTTTCTCATTTAGGGCTTTAATCTTATAAGCATTTGAAACCTCATTGCAATTACTCACAAAGAATATTTGGAGCTTTCATATCTTCTTGAAAGTATATTCTTTAGCTTTTCCTTGTTGACGAATATAACAATTCTTGTTTGTAGGTCTCTTGCATGGAAGGTGTATTTGTTTGTTGTTTGATCATGTGGCTCATGGTTTTGTGCTTGTTTCACAATTCTAACATGGTATCAAAGTGTGGATTCATCAAACCCATTCTTGATTTATGAGATTTTCTTTCTTCAACAAGGGTTACAAGATTTAGATATGAATCCACTTTGCTTTTTTTTTTGCAAATTTTGGAGGTGGGTGAATTTTTGGTGCATTTTGGCATGAAAAGGACTTCGCGGTTAGATTCAGAGTTGTTGAGAAAGCCAAATTTGGCTTTTGTTCCGCCTGATTTCGATTCCTGATGCTAGATCTACAAGGTTCTGAAGCAGTTGCTTTATTCCTAGATCTGAAGGGTAGCTACAATTTTGGAGCATTTTGACCTCAAACGGACCTCACCATCATGTTCAGAGCACCCAAAAACCCAAAAAGTGATAGTCAAATCGTTGAAATCGGATGAAGTGACTCTACGAGGCAATTTTTTTCATTTGTGGGGCGTATGGCCTAGTATGACACATAATTTAAGAAAAACATTTAAAAAATACAGTGTTAGGGCACGACCATCAGTTAACTGCTAGTGGTTAATGCTAACAGTTAATGTTCAGTTAATGCTAGCGGCTAGCCTAACAGCTAGGCTTAACCCCCAAACCCTTTTGGAGCAGTTTTGGTATTTTGGCCATAAATTTTGCATATGAACTCAGATTTTGAAAAAAAAATATCGTCGGAAAGTTGGTTCAGATCTTTATCCAGTGGTGTAGGTTTTTTTTTTTTTCTAATTTTTCTATTATGTTTCATTTTTTCTATTTAAACCCATATCATCATTTTTCGCACTTTCGAGGGCATATCTTTTGCATACGGTCTCCATTTTTCCAAAATAAATGGGTGTTGGAAAGCTCTTCTAGTGCTCTATCTATATCTGTAGATATTTTATCAAAAAATTTACCAAGTACATTTTATTCAGTTTTTTGTGTTTTCACATTTTGGTGAATTACTTGGACATCTTAGCTCTTGGAAACTTCTTGTTTGTGTGGGATGGCTTCTTTTGGGATATTCTACATGTATTTCCAGTCTTGTGTCTTTTTTTGACATTATGAGCTTCCATTGTAAGCACTTATGATTTTTTAAATGCACTGAGATAAAGTGCCTCTGTATTGCACCTATATTATGGGATCTTGCACATCACTTTGTGCCTTTTTAATCTCGCACTATGATATAAAGTGCCATGGGGGTTGATGTTTTCCTTTTTTCTTCCTTCATACCTTTCTCATGTGAGTGTGCCTTGGTTTGTGCACCCTTTATATATCTACTTGTACTTTCATATCTGCACATTTAGATGTTCTTGGTTCTTTATCATGCACTACATTTAGACATTTAGTTTCAGTGTACCTTTCATACCTCTCCCTTGTCAACATTATGGGGGGATTTCTACTATTGGTGCTAATGCTTCCTTGGTTTTGCATTGGAGTGACCTATTTATATAGTATTTTTTCCTATGTTCTAGGCGGATGCAGTGGCTAGTTACCCATGCATTTCGGTGAGATGGAGCACTTACCATATGAACACTCTTGCATTCCTATTTTTGTAGGTGACCTTCCATTTTTCTCTTGATCAAATCTTCAAACTATTGGTACTTGTGCCATCTATCTTTGAGTTCTAGGTGTTTGCCTTTGTTTTCCATCTGATTCAAGGAGTGTTGTTGGGGGCACTCATATAGATTCTTATCTTCTTGATCCTCATCATCATTTGTTTCAAAGAGGGTTCTTCTTTCAACATTTCAACAGTCATTCTTTGACAGTGTTTGCAACTTCTTCATGCTTCAATGGTGTTTGTTTTGTTCATCATTTCTTCCAATCTTTTGGGACTTGACCTTGTTTGATTTGGAAGGTTTTTCAGTCCTTTGGTCGCCTTTGATCTCTTTTTGGAGTGGATTTTTTCCCATGAGGTTTTCTCTATTTCTCCACAATATAGAGATCTTTTGTTTGTACATGGGTACAGGTTACTTGGCCTTGTTTTCCGAGACCTATCATGCATTTTTTTTTAGGGTTTTTAGCTACTCCCTAGGTTCATCTCAAGGGGGGTGTTAGAGTTATCATGGATTAGCTAAAAATTAATTAATCTTTAATTGATTATTAGTATAATTTATTCTCACACACTTTAGCTAAACTTAGGAATGTTTTATTAGTTGAGTTAATATTAGATCATTATGTCACATCTCATGTGATGTTGAAACTTGCCATGATCTAATCTCTATCTAGATTTTATCTTATAAGTATTCAACCCTCATTGTAATTACTCATGGAGAATATTTGGAGCTTTCATAGCTTCTTGAAAGTCTATTCTATAGCTTTTCCTTGTTGATGAATATAGTAATTATTGTTTACAGATCTCTTGAGTGGAAGGTGTATTTGTTTGTTGTTCAATCTTGTGGCTCATGGTTTTGTTCTTGTTTCACAATTCTAACAAAAAAAACACCTCCCTTTAGAAATAGGGGAAAACCAATGCAACCCTGCAACCAAAAAACTAAGGTATGTGTAGGATCATCATGGAAAAAACAGGCCCTTAAGTGGCAAAAAATTTAGAAAAATCAGAGTTAGGAAACTTGACATAAAAAATTGAATAAGTTATCCATATTATTTTAAAAATACGTAATAATACAATCTATAGAAAATTGAATGTAGTTTCTAAACTACTAGGTTTATTTTTAAAAAAAATCTATATGGTGAAAATTTAAAATTTCAATGCAGTAGTACTTAAAGTTCAGGGGAAAAATAAGTAGGCATTTCAAGGAAAAATAAGAAGTAGGTGTCTATCGACCACCCTAACCACAATAAAATAATAAAAAAATTATAAGATTTTAAATATAAAGTAGAGGACTCGTAATAGGATGTGATGCATACTTTTTATAATTTTTTCCAAGTAAATAATTAATTATGAATTTTATTCCAACTTTTAAAAATATAAAACTTGTATGTCGACCAACTTGGTCAAAAATTCATGATTTTTTTTTTAATCCTATAGTATGTGAAGCATAGAATGTGATGCATGTTTCAGACTCAAAAAATGTGATACTGTTTGAAAGCTATAGATGTTTTTCAATCAACCTATCAATTATGACTTTAGTTGTAATTAAGATAGAAAATGAATAATAATTATTTATTAAATTCAAAGTAAAGTATAATTTATATTGGTGGAAAGCTGCGAATCTCCTTAAAAAACCCTTTTCATTTCATCAATTTTGGGTAAAAAAGAAAGTCGTCAGCCACATACCCTACACATACCCATCATATTGCCACTTTTTGGCCCATCATGATCCTAGACATACCCCTACCCAAAGGGAAACAATCTTCAAAAAACTCCAAGACTTCCACTCATAAAATAAACCTTCTATGATATGAAAAAACCAACAGAAGCCAAAAACTTCCAAAAAAGTAGAAGCCAAAGGCTTTAAACAACCAACAAACCCAAAAAGGTCTAAAAACTCCAAGTAGCAATTCTAGAAATTCTAGCTCTGATCACAACATAAACCAAGGGGAAAGAAAGGAGTCCATTGTCACAAAAATCCCACCTTACTAGAAAACCCATGTACCACCACCAAAGGGGCATGCTCCACCTCGAGAGGAGTTGTGAAGGAAGGTGCTAGAAAGAGGAAAGAGAGCCACCCAACAAGACCACAAAGGAGATCTCCATCTGAATAGGAGAAATAATATTATTAATGAGAGAAATTTTAGCATCAAGCATAAAGTAAACTAAAGGAAGTGAAGACCCCTCAACAACAACTCCCAAAACCAATAGCCCAAACAATCTCCACCTCAAAAGAACATTTCTCCACCTCGAAAGGAGAAGCTAAAGGGAAAGTACAAGAGAGAAGGAAACAACACAACCCAGAAGAATAAAACCTTTAAGAACCAAGAGACTAAGCCCAATAGCAACCCTCCTATGACTAACATAGTAGTTTTCCACACTTGAAGAACAAGCCTTCCACGATATGAACTTGAAAGATCACAATACCCTTAAAAGAGCTAGAAAAGTATAACACCTAGAAAAAACACTGTAACCCACCAACAAATGTCTGAGGGCTCCAGAACTTGAGACAATAAACTTCAAAATAAGGAAAATCCCTAACCACCACCAATCTCCAAAAATGACCAAAAGAGGGAAAAACCCCTGCCACCACCCAAGAGAGGAAAACAAATGATACACTTGAAAGTTGTCCAAAGGATGAAGGAAACCAGAGACCACCACCAAAAAAACAAAATTAGTGCTGGAGCCCTTTTTCACAATAGACCTCTACCACCACCCAAAAGGGAACATCAACCATATTTAAGGAAAGTCGACCAAGGGAAGGAAAGAGAGTAATCCAAAGACCACAAACACAACATAGTATTTAGAACTTGCAAAAAATAAGTACAAATGAAAGACAAAAGAGTAGAAATGCCAAAAAGTCTAATGCCATAAGTGAGGTGCAAAAAACAAACCTCCAAAAAACTACCCCATCTCCCAAGACCACAAAGAAGAGATGGTCAGATTTGAGATGTAGAGAAATGATCTTGATAAGAAACCCATCCACTCTTCCAAAATATATAGAGCAAGAAAATCATGGCCTGAAGACCAAAAAGAATAGGGTGAAGTGAAGCGGGGGTACAGTGAAGGGTGATCCCACAATATTGGTTTACAATTTTTGGCCAAACTAGACACTAAATTGATTTTTTTTAACTAAATCTTCACTTCTAGGAACCTATAATAGCTAAATTGTGAGGAATTTGAAGATGATGCAAACTAGTGATTTGTGAATTTTTTTTGTAGATTCTAAATATATTTTTTTCAATTTTTTTGGAATCAAATTGCACTTCTTTTTCCATCTCCTTTGAAAACTAGTATTTTTTCAGTAAACACCATTTTTATGGATGCTTACCGTATAACACATAATTTTTTTCCATGAAGGATAATTTTTTTTTTTTTAATTTAGATTTGTAACTATGCAATCTAGTGCTTCCAATTGGTTTCATAGTGTTTTATTGAATATTTTTTCCTTAATCAAGTTTCAAAGTCAAACCAATTACAATTCAGAAATAGGCTGACTGTATAACACAAATTTTCTTGTATGTATCAAAATTAAATTTTTTTTTGTTGGATCAAGGACCAATATCTAGTGCACTCATATTTTTCAAATTTTTTTTAACAATATTCTATTTTTCCACATGTGCAAAACAAAGAGCTTGATTTTCGGTGAAAAACCTACATTCACAAGAAATAAAAAATAAATATAATAATAAAATTAAATTTATTTAAAATTATACTTTTTGGGAAGCTTATAATAAGGACTACATAAAATAAACAAATAAAATAAATTCATTTGATCCCCCAAAAGGTAAATCAAAAGTGGTTTTTTATCAGCATTTTGATAGGTGTAAAGGAGACTTCGTTATAGGTGTGGTTTAAAACTAGCAGGGTTCTATCCAAGGGGGTTTGATCTAAGGTAGTTTGATCAAACCCTCTTCAATTGGAATGGTTTAAATGTAACTTTTTAAGGATTAAATCATATTTTATAAAAATATGTGATTTCAACAAAAAATATAATCTCCCAGAAATTGTAAACCAACTTTGTGGGATCACCCTAAACTAAGGAGAGGAAACAATACAACAACCTCTCCAACATAGCTAAAATAATTTTACCAATCAAAACCAAATCCAACACCCACAAGGATGTACATAAGGCATCAAAGCATGAAGCAATTAGAACTAAAAATCCAAAAACCCACCAAAAGTAGGTAAATGCGGTCACTAGGGTTTAAGAGTCTTAAAAAACCCAGAAAAATCACTGCAATGAGCACACACAAGGCAGTTTCCAGCCAAAGGAAAAGAAACAAGTGACCAACCTCACAGGTAGAGCCCAAAATTAGAGAGCACACCCTCCAAAGGAAGCAAACAAAAATAGTGGAGGTAGAAATCACACTAGTCTCCATCCGACCCACACACCGAATGACCAACCAAAGGGAGGTAACAATAGAGAATCACCATCACTACTTGGTTCATCTTCTCCATCACTCGAATCACCTTCATCATTAAAAAAAACCCCTCCATTGCGATTCCGGTCTCTCACCTCCTTCCACAAAAGTGTATGAGTTGGAAAATTATTATGTTGGATATGAAATTATTTCTAAAATTAGATATCATGAAAATAAGGAACAAGGATTTAAGTATAATATGAAGCCTATACCATACCTTGCTAAAAGGAATTTAGGTTCCAACCTTATCCTTCATCTACATCTCACCCTCTATTATCTACTATATTTACAACCTCCTATAATAAATGAGAAAAACTCTCTTCACAAGAGAAAGGATTGCCTTCTACTCATCTAATACTCAAGAAAGAGCATATTTGTTAAAAAGATTTTTAAATCCCACTTGATTACTCTTCCTCCTCCAACACATAATAAGTTAATAAAAAAAATCTTTCGTACATATCATCAAGTGCATGGTCATTCCACCAATGAGTTTCAAGCCTTGATAAATAAAACATAAAAAATTCTCAATTGTGGTACTATCACTCTTCCATGTGTTGATGTACCTATTCCTAAGAAATTATAAACTCTCTCCTCTACTCGTGTTTCTTCTCACTTTGTGGCATTTTTAGCTTCATGTGTTTTCTCATTTCCATTAATGGTGGTACAATATTATGTGCAACCATATTTCATCTTTGGTAGCAACATGATAGTCTCTAGCATGGTTGTCCTTGCCTATACAATGGGGGGAAAGGATAAGTAAGTTTTGGAGGTGTGCATCCTTCTTAATGATCCCCTCTTCCCCCTTCTTTTCCTTAAAATATTAGCATAGCAAGTATGCTAACATTTTAAGGGGGGCATATCACCCTAGGATCTTTTGATTTTTGACTAATTGGCATACCCCATTGGTGGTGGTGTTGTTTATAATGCCCCTTGAGGTGTGGTTTCCAAATACATTCCCCACGATGTTAAAAAATTATGTGCTCCCTAGGGCTTGATTTCCCAAAAAATCCAAGCAACATAATGGAGCTTTCTAGCTTGTGAATTTAATAATTTTACATGGACACCTAGCATAAAACAACTTCTAGCTATTAGATCTATGTATCCTTCTGAGAACTTTTATTTGTCATTTAAACATTTTAGATGTGTATGTTATTCATTTGATGAATGATACTTGGTAATTTTGAAAACCTTACATACTGAGGTCTCTTTACCTTGCTAACTCAGATTTTTAGTTTTTGTGTACTAATATTTGTTATTTTATGCTTTATGTGTGTTATGTTTACTTTATGTGTGTATCATGTTTTCCTTTTGTATTCCATGTGATGTCTTCATGTATTTTATGTGCTTTCTTGGTGTATTTCACATGTTTAATTTGTGTATTATGTGTATTTTCTTCATGTATTCCACTTGTTTTCCTTGTGTATTCCTTGTATGCTTCATGTATTCCTTGTATGAATTATGTTTTCTTTATGTATGATTTTATGTGTACATTGATTACTCATTGAATTCCTTATGTATGACTAAATCTTACCTTGTCTTTCATGCAATATATCTACTTAATGTTTTTCTTAACATTATGGATTGATGGCATCTTAAGTTGGGGGCTAATACATCCCTTGACTTGGTGTCATCCTGTCACTTCAAGATTTTGATAAATAAATATATCTTGTTGGCTCCTTTAGTGTGAGCATGAACACAATATCATCATGTCACTAAAGTAGGGTAAATGTAGTGTTGTAAATTATCACCTAGGCTAACAATTTCACAATACATGGATGTCTTATTTTTCCTATGGGCTTAATTATATTAATAATTTATTCATTTTGGGGCTAGATTAAGAAAATAAAATTAAAATCCTCGACATCCCAAAAAAATATGCACTTAAATCACCCAATCAAGGGTTAGGGTACCCTTGACCTAAGGTTGCCCTATTTTTAATATTATTTAAGTGTCAGTCCTTGGAGATTTAAAAAGGGTCCTGGGTTGGTCTATGCCTAAAGAGATAAATTGGGATACATATATAAACAAGTTTTCTTTTCACTTGAACAATAATAACTATTATGACCAATCATGCACTTTTATACTCTAATTATGAAGATGTATATATGATTTTCCCCTAAGTGCTAGAGCTACAAAAATATATTATGTTAGATTTAGACTAACCTCTTGTAGGTCTTCAATAAATTCAATAAATTAGTTATGTTTATCTAGCCTTTTCCCAACCTAGAGCATGCCCTCTTTATCATCATCATTTTTTGTTCACAGATGTAGAAACACCAAAATGGGTTTTGACTTAGGAAAGCCCCTATACAACAAAAACTTTCCTAATCTTTTCATGTGTGTAGGTTAGATTTAGAAGTTTCATCAACAAAAGGCTATAGGGAAACATAGATAAGACTATAACCTGTCATCTGAAGTTTGCAAATCCTTAAAACAAGAATCTCTAATCAAGGGTTCCCTCAACATTGACCCTCAGATTCAAGGTCAATTTTTAAGCACGGGTTCTCCTCTATCAATATTTTATATATCTATTTCTATTATATCAATTTGTTCAATTTATTTGTGTGATAAATTACATTTTCAAATCTAGGGTTTATGTTAAATAGGCTTATTAAATCACATATCAAATTTATCCTCTTGGAAACACAAAAGACCCAAAACCTCATAGATTGGTTCTCCTTTTAGAAAGCTAGAAAATCATAAAACCCTAGTTGGTTTATGTTCTAATATAGGGAAAGAAAATGAGTTAATCCTAGTTAATCTACTAGCTAGATCTAGGATACCTTTTCTTATTTTACACCCATCATGCTACTCAATGTTCCCTACAAAATAATTTCCAAAGCCTTGGATGTGAAATTCTACCATCTCCTTCCCCAAATTATTCATCCTAAGCAGATGAGGTTCATAAAATCTTGATATATTCTAGATAATATTATTGTTGTCTGGAAAAACATAGAATGGGCTAACTACTCTCAATAGAATGCCTTGTTCTTGAAGATTGAATTTTCCAAGGCTTATGACCATATTGAATGACCTTTTATTCTTTCCATGCTTCAAGGTCCGGGGTTTGGTCCCTTCTTCATTCAATATTTTAGTATACTTTTTATTAATGCCTCTTCTTGCATTACCATCAATGATTCCAAGTTCCAAACTTTTGGGCTCTTTTTCTCCATTCATCATTGTTTCCCTCTAGCCCCCTCTCTCTATGTTCTTACTATTGAAGGCTTTAGGTATCTTCTAGAACACTTGGTCTCCCATGGGATATTCAAGGTCATTTCCTTGCTTAATTCATTGAATCAACTTGTCAATGGACACTTTACAAATGATTCTTTTCTCACTCTCATGAAAGAGTAGAAAAATATCAAGGCAACTCTCAAGTGTTTGGAAACCTTCTATCAAGTGTGGGGCTTGGTTATTCAATGGTAGAGGATTCAATTTTATTGACAATCCATTTTTCCTATGTCTTCTTGGATTTAAACTTTTGGCTAGAAATGGATTGGACATGGAATTTAATCTCTAGATTTTTGGGCACCTCCCTTTCTTTTGAAACTTCTTCAATGTCCATATAGCATGTTTTTATCTCCATAATTGAAAAGAAACTTGCTCATAGGGTTACTAAGCCCCTTTCCTGGTAGAGGAATTCTAGGTTTGTTCCAAAATTCTCACAACTACTCATGTGTGTTATTCTTCTTGTTGGGATCCATCTAAGGCTTCTTATCTAAATTTGGAGAATATTCTCTAAGATTTTCTCTAGGATTCGTTTGAGGATCATAAGGGTTTCCATTGAGTTGTATGAGAATTTTCCTGCCTCCCTTGTGAATTTAAAGGGATAGGGTTTCTTACCCACTAAATGACAAGGATTGGTTTTACACATTAAATGGATAATTCAAACCCTCACTAGAAATGAAGCTTGAAATATTTTTCTTTAAAATTGAATTTCCTTGAGCTATCTCTTCCATTTCTCTACTTGGAAGGAGATTGGTTTCCAAAATCTTATCACTATAAAGGATGCAATTCACATCAAAGGAACTTTTTTGGTCAAAAGCTTTTGGCATGCATAGGAGGCTATTAAGCCTTGGATTGTTTGGAATGGGTTGAGTTTTAGAGAAGGAATTTCTTTCAATCAACACAACCTTTGGTGATATTGTCTCTTCCAAGATCAAGGTTTCCCTCTAGCTCAATTTCCATGGGTGAAAATTCTAAGAAATCAAAAAAAGGTATCCAATGTCTATGAGATTTATTCTCTAGAAATTCTACTAGTCTTATGTCTTGGAATGCAATTAAAAAAAAGTATCACCTTTCTCACCAAGATCGTAAGACTTTTAGATTTGTTATAAGAGCTATTCCTGCTAATATAGCTCACAAAGTTAGCCTTCGTTCTTATAATTTTTTATCAATGTAATCCTCAAACCTTCTTTAGGTGCAAGTGCTAGTGTATTTATTGGTGTCTTTTCAATAGATGTATTTAAGCTATTTATTCTAATTATAAAAATAATATTACTTTTTACAAACTTGAACATGATTTTTTGATTTATTGAAATGGGTATGAATTAAGATGGATAAATGATTAATGAATAAAGAAAGTGTAAGACCAGATAATAGACATAGAGAAAAATTAAATTATAAACCAAATTTAATATAAAAATATATAACTTATAAACAAATAATTGAATTAAGAATATTTTCATTGAAATAAGCTGAAATTTTAAATAATTATGAAATAAATACTTATTTTACTATAAAAATATATATCAACAAATAAAATTACATTGTATGAAATAAAACAAAATACCTACATTATCACATTCATAAAAGATACCATACTTTGTCCATTAGCAGAAGAGCACTGAGCATATTTTCTACCATTTAGATTATCACATTTGACCATTAGAGAAGCGTACTGAGCAGATGCGATGTTCCAACAACTTTTGATGACAAAAATGGAATTACGTTGAATTAACTGGAGTATACCTAATTATGGATAATGATGACATATACCTAATTATGGCTAATGATGACATATACCTAATTATGTTGAAATAACTGGAGTATAATGATCAGATTAGATGTTCCAAACTGTTGAATATTTAGTCCTCCTATTGGCAGTATAAATAGCATTATACTTGTAAACATCAGCACAAGCATTAAACTTATAAAATTCTGTTGTGCTCAATCATTTGGGAGTACTTCTGCAATGTCTAATTTGAAGGGAGAACACATTTCTTCTGCTTCTTTGGAAAGGCCAGAAAGATCTGTAAATCTATGGGATGATGATTTTATCCAATCTATGGAAACACCATACGGGGTACTTTTCGTTTATTATCTCTATTCCCATCACTTTTTTTATTTTTTAAAGAAAATTCGGGTGTTTTTCTTCAGTAAATGATTGTAAAATTTTCAGGCACCTGAATACCGTGAACGTGCCGAAAGGCTGGTGAAAGAAGTCAAAATCTCATTGAAAGAAATGCAAAGCGGAGACGGCGATCTAATCGAGCGTCTTGAGATGGTTGACGCATTGCAATGCCTGGGAATAGACCGATATTTTGAGGCTGAAATAAAATCAGCTCTTGATTACGTTTACCGGTCTGTCAAATTTTTCTTTTAATGTTTATTAAAATTTGGATGGTAATTTCCTCCAATAACATATAAAAAGAATGCTTTGAAGAAACTGTTGTAGAGATATTTCAATTCTTTCAATAACAAAAATATATGAAAATAATGTTTTGAAGAAACTGTTGTAGATATATTTCAATATATGATTCTATTGCCCATGTTAAATTGTTGTGTTCGTGATAAAGATATGAATATTAAATAACAATTAGAATGATTATGGATCATGAAATGTGATCTGAAATATTGATTAATAAACTCCAATGCAATCAAATCTAATAACAATATCTATAAACAAAATAGATTGTAAAAAATTGATGTTATTAATTAAGATGATATTTTTTTAGCATAGACAAATACAAGCTGACAACATTAATAAAAGGATATAGTTTATCAATGCAGCTCTTGGGATGGATGTTTGGGAATAGGATTAGGCTGCGGAAGTGTTACAAAGGATTTGAATGCTACAGCTTTAGGACTGAGAGTACTTCGACTCCATCGTTATGATGTATCTGCAGGTAAAAATAAATAGAGACTTTTTAATCATATGATATATATGCAAGTTGTAACTATCAAAAAATTACTGTTAACGTTCTTTCCCATATTTACACAACTAAAGCACTCTGCACTTTTATAATACCTTTTCTTTCATTATCTAGATCTTAATGGCTTATTTAGTGTGTTATCAAATCACTCTATACTTTTAAAATACCTTTTCTTTCATTATCTAGACCTTAATTATTTATTTAGTGTGTTTCTTTTTATCAATACTCAATGACAAGTAATGATTTATTTATGTGTGATTCTGAACGAAGATGTATTGGAGAACTTCAAGGACAAAAATGGGCAGTTCTTTTGCTGCGAAGGAAATAGTGATAATAATCAGAACATGATTAGAGAGGAATATTGGATGAGAAGTATCCTCAACCTTCTAAGAGCTTCAAGTGTGGCATTTCATGGAGAAAAAGTTATGGAAGAGGCTAAAATGTTTAGTTCTACATATTTGAAGAAAATATTAAAAGAACTAGGAGATGCATGTAAGGAAAGTTTTATGAAAGAGGTAATAAATTTTATAAATTTTTTTAATACAAGTTAGTATATTCAAGAAATTAATCTATTAGAGAAGAGGTTAGAGAGAGAAAACAATTATATTGATTATATTTTTATTATTTTAATTCTATAGGTGGAATATGCACTCCTATATGAATGGTCTCATACCTTTTCTAGATGGGAGGCACAAAACTTTATTGAAATAGGTGAAATGGATAATTTAAGGTAAAAGCTATTGAAAATTGTTATATTTTCTTTTTGAACATCTGAATTATTAGTATATTTTGAATATCTTTAAGATAATTACATGATTTTCATTTTTTCTTCAGGTTCAAGGATAATAAGATTTTGGAGTTGGCAAAATTAGATTTCAATATATTGCAATTTGTATACAAGATGGAGATGAAAAAACTCTCTAGGTAATTATCATGGTCTACAAAAACTAATATTTTTTAACAATTGATAAGTTAAGTAATACAAAAAACAATAATCAAATAATTTAATTAAATTATTAATAAATTATGAATATTTATGCATTAATTTAATGTTTGATCTAATCATAAATTAAAAGGCTAATTACTTTGTGCATATTTTTGTATGGAATCAACCAAGATTTATCATGCATTTGAAAATAAAAATGGATTCTCATAAATCTATGGGTTGCATCTTCTTCTTTATAATATATCTTATTATAGTTATAATGTTTCATCAAAATTAGTCATAGTTTATTCATTGTGTATTCAATCTACACATGTTAAAAAAAAAAGGTGTCACAAATATTTTTATAATGATGTGATTTTTAAACTGAATTTGTAGTGTTTCAAATTTATTTATTTTTAAAATATTAATAATTTGATTATTTTTTATCGCAGTTGGTGGGAAGATTCTGGGCTCACTAAATTGGTTCCAATTAGACAACGTCCAATTGAATATTATTTATTAGGAGTTAGTGCTTCTGATGAAGTGGAGTTTTATAGTAGCAGAGTGGCTTTGGCCAAATCAACAACACTTGTTTCTTTAGTAGATGATCTTTTTGATGATTACCTAAAAATTGAGCAAATTGAACTAATTTTTAAGGCTATTATTAAAGGTTGGGATATTTCTATTGTACAAGATATTCCAGCTAATTTCAAGAGAATTGTAGAATTTTTTTTTCAAACAATACATGAATTGACAAATGAGGCTACTGAAAAGCAAGGATGTGACATGATGCCATTTATTACAAAAGCAGTACGTATACCTTTCCAAAACTCAAATATTATTTTATGTAAATTGAAAATTATTTTGTTTCATTAATATATTTTAAATTTAAATTTTAAAATTATTTTATTTTATCTTAAAAGTTAATTTTGCTAATATACTTGAATTAGTTTTGCATGCAACTTTTAATTATAATTTTAGAAAAGTTGCATTTATTATTGACTAATATTTTGTTAAATTGCTTTATATCTTATTTTTCAAGTGTTTCATTTGAAGAAATTAATTAGATTTAAAAATTAAATATTGATTCGAAATAAGTTTTCATTCAAATTCATAATACTGAAAATACTTCTTTTCTACCAATCTAGGTTTTTAAGTTTACATCTCTAGACCTAATTCCAAGTTACTTTATAAAGTCTAGTTTGTAACACCTTTCATACATGTTCTCTTACATCTATGATAACCACTTTGAAAAATATCAACTATGTCATGAACAAATTCTTCTAGTTTCCCCATATGAAGTGCCATATTTGAGAAGGGCCCAATATTACAAGAAGTTTAGTATATTAAATAATTATAATTAATCTTAGGACTTTCTAAGGCCATAAAACATGTACTCCTATCAAGATGAGAGTTTTTCTATAATCTATAGAGGAGAATTTGTTATTTTTTTGTAAAATTAGTACATGTTTATTTATCTTGATACTCATATTAGACTAAATATGAATTTTTGCATGTGCTAATATTGTATTATTGAAACTAATATTTTTTGATGCGTAATAAAATTTCTATTAACTATCAAAGAGTTTACATAACATGTGCATAACAGGTATTGTATTCTTCTATTGTTTGAAGAAAAAAAACCTACCCCAACTCGGTGTAGGAACCCAACCACAACCTCACCACCTAGCAAAAATAAGTGCAGAGACCCTTCAAAAAACAAACCACAAGCCATGACAAGCTAGTCCAAAGAAAATCCCAAAACGACTCTCAGCCTGAGCCAACTGAGATTGCAAGAAAACTAAAAAACTTGATATATTGCCATTAGAGTATGCATATTCACAAACATAGACCAACACCACCACCCCCCCTAAAACTCATTTAATTTTGCAAATTGTTCAAACTCCCACACCCATTCAAAGTCAGTAAACACCTCAAGCCCCAACATTTTCTTGAGAAAGCTAACTCCATAGCCAACGATTTTCCTGTGATGTACCAACACCATACCTTTTAAGTCCAGCAACGGTTGGTAGATTTTGAATACCTCACCAGGGATCTTTACTAGAGGTAGGCCATTAGGTTGCGGTGCACCATGTCCCAGGAAAGTAGCCTACACGGCTTCGTCCATCCCACCCAGGAGTTCTTTCTTGAAGAGCTTTCCCATTATTTCCTTTTCCTCTGCCTTCGATGTACAGACATCAAGCATGGACACCAAGAACCAAGAGACAATATGGGCGTGTTAACTAAAAATGTCTCTTGGTTCATCAAATTCCCTTTGCCCAAGATCATCTTCACCACCACTACCAAATGATGGTCAATCTTTAGCATTATCCTCTTCAAACGTTGATTAATAATCACCTTAAACGCAATTTTATGAGCCTTACAGTCTAGATGAATTTGGACCACTCTGACATCCTCATAGAACAAGCAAGCCAAGAAATAAAAAAACCAATCTTTGGCGAAAAAATTGCCACCTGATGCAATTTATGATTCCTATGTTGCCTAGCCTAACACACTCACTGCACTGTGCAAGCATGTGCATGCCATCCAAAAAACCCCGCTCATATGCCACCTAACGCTAGTCGTATGTGAGGTGGACACATGGAATGTCATAGGGGAAAGAGGGTCATGACCAAGCAAATCGACCATAGATTCACCTACTTATGCCATTATTACCGTCGGTGAAGGAATCACAAAGAACAAGATGCATCGATGAAGCATCATATCGATGGCCTTCAACCTCCCCTGCTTGCAAAGATTGTGTGCCAAGCAGGGCCTAGTGAAAGACTTGCCCTTGCCAAATCATATTGCCTACCTGAGGACCCCAAGATAACGCCTTCTCGCCCCTAGGACCCCAACCCTGCCAGAAAAGAATATGTGGTAGGGCACCCACCCAGCCGCCCGCATATTATTGATACTAATATTAATATTAGTATAGATATGTTATTTTTATTTTTTATTTTTTAGACTGCAAGAATCGGGTAGCACGACCCCCTATAAACTGCAGTGCGCCTGGTAAACTTTTTAACGTGACCGGCAGCGCTGGCGTGACACGCCCTCCGGTACCACGGGATGGGGGGAGACTAGAACTCGTGACCAGCAGAGCCGCAACGGAATTACTTAGCCAACCGAGCTAGGGCCCCCGCCCAATATAGATATGTTATTTTATTTACTTAAGAAATATTTTATTTTACTTTAGAATTAATTTTATTTACTATATACATACATAAAAACATAAATTTTTATTTTTATTTAAAAATTAATTTAATTTATTTGCATTACTTACTTCATCTTTTATATTTATTTTATTTCTTGTAAATACATGCAAATTTTAATTTCTTTTAGAAAATGAAGTGAAATGAAACTGCACTAAGCATGTGAAAGGAATGTAAGAGATATATTATTTTTATGTGGAAAATTTATGGAAAAATTTATTATGATCATTTTTCAAGACCAAACTAAATATATAGATTATGAAACAAAATTAGGAAATGGATTTAATAATTCAAGTATATTGTGAATTAGTGGGCAGATTATGTTGAAGCTATTATACAACAAGCACAATGGAAAGAAATCCAATACATTCCAACCTATAATGAGTACATAAAGGTTGCGGTGACAACTATAGGAATTGGACCATTATTATTGCACCCACTTCTCTTGGTAGCCGATGGTTTAACAAACAATACCATTGAGAAGACATTTAATAATCAATGTAGATTCTATGAGCTCATATGGTTGTGTGGACACCTAATTGATGATGCTCGTGCTTACAAGGTTTTACTCTTTCTCTTTTAAATTAGTGGTTACATCTAAATGCAAATGGTATGATACTTATTATATAAAAATATTAACATATATCTTATGGTAATGAAGGATGATAAACTCTACGGACAGATAGCCTCAGCCATTTCTTCTTATATGAGAGATCATCCTGAATGTTTAGAAGAAGAGGCGTTAAAACACATCAATTATATGATTGATCAGTCACTTAAAGAATTAACGTGGGAATTTTTGAATCAAGATAATGCTTTGCTTGATTGGGAAAAGTTAAGCTTCAACTTTCATAGGGGATCACAATGTTTCTATGCATTTGTAGATGGTTTTTCATATCATTGCAGAGGAAACAAGGAACAAATAATCAAAATTCTTATTGATCCAATTTAGATATAGAAAGACATATTTTCTATCATCCAAAATTTAGAATATAGTTATGTGATGGTCATTTGACCTATATTTCTACTAAAATGTATAATATTTTTAGAGGATGCACCTCGTTTCCATTGTAATGTAATATTTTTGTTGTTACTAGACAACTCTATATACTATTCTATATGTTGTTTCCTAATTAAATAATGATCGATATATATCGTTTTATTCAAATGGGTGTTCTTTATTGGTTGCCAATATTTTGGGTCATATTTCTTGATCAAATTATCCTAAAAATGGACCAAAGGAAGGTATCAAATCATAGTAAGTAAACAACAAGCAGCTTATTAATTTATTTTGTATAAACAAATTTTAAATGTTAAAAGCACAATATATTCAATGATAATCTAATGCTTTCATTGCTTGTCCATGAATGTCTAGGAATTAGCTTTTAAAATCTAATTCTCTAAGATTGTATATACATGCTTCCATTTGAATCTCTTTAAACTCCTACAAAACTGTATGCTACAAGTGTGAGCATAAATACACAAAAATCTTAAAAACATCTCCTGCTCTTTTAGGAACGTATGCTACAAGTGTGAGCATAAATCATAAGAAATTATATTAGATGTTCACCTGCAAATTCATTGTAGGGACATCACCAAAGTGTTGATAAAATGATATTGTCGTGACGGGTAACCTTATACCGACTAAAATATAGGGAGTGCACCCACTTCAATTTTATTTTTTAAGAATGATTTTTATGCTTCACATGACAGTTTAATTTGAAAAGGACAAATGGTCACTCCCATTTAACCAGTAAAAGATAAAATTTATATAAAGCCTTAATAATATCAAATTTAATCACTTAGGGAAGACAAGAGGGGAGAAAGAGAGGGAGTATTGTTATGGGAGGAACTTTTTTTAATCTTGTTTTGAGTTAATTTGGTTTATGTGAGTAATTTTTATTTATTTATAATAAAGATAGTAGAAAAAAATAAATTTAATAATGGTGAACTATGAATTTATAAATAAAGCAATTGTTAGAAATTTGGATCTTAATTTAGTAATCTTTTAAAATAAATATAAAATAAATAAAAAGAGAATTGTAAGATGTAAATTAAACAAATTAGTGGGAAAACTCTTTTTAGATTAAAAACTCTATTAAATATTAATTTAATATAAAAACACATAAAAAATGTCGATATAAATATAAATAGAACTTGAGGACATTGCTTCTCTTCACTCTCACATGGTCTTTATAACCTTGTGTAGAAAATCTAATTTTTAGTAATTCCCAATAAGAAAGATCTTGATCAATTATAGGAGAAGGGGTGGAAAAATCCTTGAAGGGGTATTAGTCACACCTATTTGAAATGACCATTTACAAATAATTAATATTCTACAATAGCTATTAGACTATTATTATTTTAAACCAGATGTGCTTAATAAAATATACAATGTGTATAAAGTTTTATAACCTTACATTAGAATAATATATAAATTTTAAAAAATGTATTACTCGTAGTAACATTATGTTATAGTAGCGACAAAGAATGAGTTATAACAAAATGGTTTTTAATAATAAGAGCCATAAGCTTGGTTACAAGAACAATAGTCAATAAATTATAATAATATAATAATTAATTCTAGCATAAGGGGGCATGGTTTTTCTTAAAAGAGTTGTCATTTATGATGAGTTATAGGTTGTATTCATGATAAGTGGTGGTATTTTAAGGATTTTTTTTCATTTAATTTATACAAATTTTCTATTTTGAGAGGAAATAGGATGTTCGAATTTCTATCCTATTGGTTTTATACATTAAGAAGCATGTTATAATTTGAGATATCAATCATTTTCCATATGCTTCTACAATAACTTGGTCCATGTGTTTAATTATTTGTTCATGGATGAAAAAACTTGATTTGGTAGATCAAAGGATAATAATACTCTTAATTATAAATTTAATCTCATCTAACAATTATGATATATGTTAAGGTTATGCTTTTTAATTTTAACAATTATTTGTATGTCTTTTATTGTGCATTTGAATAAAAATATTATGTTCTAACCTATGTATGATTTTTTTTTTTTATGTTCTAATCATTGAATATTAATTATCGTTAACCATATAGCATACAATTAATTAATATTTGATCATTACTTATCATTATATTTTTTTTTCTTTGGCGGTAAGGGTGTCCCTGTGACTCAACATAGCGGCCCAACAACCCATACCTTGGGTACCTGGGGTGAACTATGGTGAGACTATCCCCTTGCGGGTGGATGCCATAGCTTGCATACAGGCCCATCAGAAAACCGCGAGAGTAGGGGGTTGAACCCAAGACCTATGGGGAGAAAACCCATGACCCAAACCAACTCCGCTACCCGGACAGGCTTCATTATATCATTTTTAATCATTATTATCATAATTATTATGTATTACCATTATCCTTTAATTAATGAATTAATTAAATAATATTTTATTATTAAATTAATTCAGTAATTGAATAATATTTTATTATTTAATTAATATAATCTAATTATCTATTTTTAATAAATAGATAAAAATTATATTTATCTCCTCATAAGTTACTTTCACTTCTCATCAATATATTCTTCTCATTATCTATTTAATAAAATAGTTTTATTTATTATTATCCTCCTAGGAGTAGAAAATAGTAATTTCTATAATCATACAAGTCATCTTCACAACTAGCTTAGTTAACTCCTAGCCTTTGATCATATCCTCACCATTTTTTTGATATTTTAAAAAATTATAAATTCATCATTTCTCTCATTATTTTTAAAAATCAAGTCTTTATGAAAGACTACTCTATCAAAATTTATAATCAAAATATCATATCGTAAGTTGTTGAGTTGCATCCACATCCTTTCATGATAAAGTCTGCTCAATCTTTAGTTTTACAATGAAGTTGATAACTAGGACTTTTTTATTTTCATTTTAAAGTCTTTATTTTGGTATTTATATTTTTCAATGTGTTCGTTTTCATGAATCTAACATGAACATGGTAACCCATTTACTAACTTTATTTTTTGCACATTTTTTGGTGCTTCTTGTTTCATATGTGCCTTGTTTTTCTAGGTATTTTAGAGATCTATTTATTCTAAAATCCTTCTAGTATAAAAAAAACATCATGGTCGTGTTCAAAGGGGCCAAGAATTAAATTTTAATATATAATACCTTATATTTTTGTTACAAATTTTCAATTTTATTTTACATGGTGCTTGACCTTTTGACTGTATGGAATTTTGTACAATAATACATAATTTATACAAAATATAGTGTGTTTCAACATTTTCTTACATATTTAATATATTTGTTATATAGACATTGGTACAAGATTTTTTTTGATATACAAACATGTTTTCATCGATATATATTCATGATGCAGGAGCATCCAGTGGTGTGAGGGCAATCTTGCATCACCCAAAAAGAGGATTTCCATTTTGTTCATGTTGTTTTCTTTTTGTAGATGTTTTTGCATTTCTAGATACCCTTTTTGTCAAATAAGAGTTTCCAACTTTCAGAACTGCTTTTCTGCTTTTTTTGCTCAACTGCTATTTTTAGCAGGTTTGAATTTGAAGTCGTGGGAAGACAGAAATTTATGGGAAGGTTCAGGATGGAAAAATACACAGTCTGGTGAAAGAATCAGGTCAAGATCATTCACGACTTGAAATTTATTCAAGTTCCAGTTTCTGCTTTTTGCCCTGAAAAACCTTCCGAGCTCAGTTTGAGGCACTAAACGATCCCGGATGGGCCTGAAAATTTGCGGAAATGCCAAGGTAGTCCACCAAAGGCCTATTTGTAGAAAATCATCTTTTTGAGAGATTTCCGAAAAGGTATTATCATTGAAGATCCGACAGTCGGATTAAAAGTTATGGCTGCCGGAAGTTGGTGCATATTTTAGAAATGTGCTAATTTTCGACTGTGAATTTTAACTTGAATTTCAAATTGTAATTTTGGCACCAAACCGCCAAAAATCTTGTCTTGAAGGCTGTTTTTGGTTCCAAACCGAAATGGGTCTATTTATGGGCTTGTTTCTGATTTTTGAGTAACTTTTTGGGAAAAGAAGTTTGCATGCTGCAAAAGGGGGATCTGGGTAATTTCTATAATTCTGTAATTTTCTTTCTGAGACTTCTATAATTTGCATGTATCACAGAGCTCGAGGATTTGTGATCCTCTGCATGTAAGAGTTCCATATTTTAATAGAAAATATTATTCTCCATTTTGTGAGTGTATTTATGTGTCTCGGGTTTGCTCCCTCGTCAGGTGGTATCAAAGCGGGTTTTCTTGAGCATGTGAACAGATCGCCGATCATGAGGAAATTTGCACCAGGACCGTGGTTGTGGGTTTGAGGTATTCAAGATGCCTCCGAGAGTAATGCCTAGTAGGCGTGGTGGTGCCAGAGGTGGCAAAGGTGGAAGAAATGCTGGTGGAAGAGATCCATTGGTGGCCGAGGGTTTCATACCCCTCCAAAGACAAATTGATGCATTGCAAGAATAAATGAGAAGAGGAGAAAGTGAGGATGAAGAAGAGGTGGAAGATTCAGATGTAGAAGAGGAAGAAGAACTGATCGATCAAGATTAGATGCGGTTGATAAGGGCCATTTCAAAGATCGAAAAAAGACCCAAAATAGAAGTCCCCAGTTATTCCGGAAGTCTGAACCTGGAAGAGTTGATCGATTGGATCAATGAGCTAGAAGAATATTTCGAGTATGAAGAAGTAGAGGACCCAGATCATGTTAAGTTTGCAAAAATGAAGCTGAAGGTCCATGCCAATATATGGTGGAAAGAGGTCCAGTTGGAGAGAAATCGAAGAGGAAAAGGAAAGATCAGCAGTTGGGATCGCATGGTGGAGAAACTGAAGAAACAGTTCATACCAGTAGACTACGAGTTAGATCTGCTAAATAAATTGCAAGGATTGAAGCAAGGAAGTAGATATGTGAGAGAATACACAGAATATTTTCACAAGATGATCATCAGAACGGGCCATGCAGAAGCCAACAAGGAGAAGGTAGCCCGTTATCTTAATGGGTTACGACCGAGCATTCAAGAGGAGCTAAGCCTGGTCAGAATGACCACCATTGAGGACGCATACCAGTTTTCTCTGAAAGTTCAGGAGAAGCTCAACAAAAGATTTGAGAGCAAGCAAAAAGGCCGAGGAGGTCAAAGCAGAAGGGGTAGTGGAAGATCTTTTGGGAGCCAAAATGAGGGTGAAAGGAAAAATGAAGATGTGGGTACCAGTCAAAGCCAAAGGAATGATAACTTCTATCACCCACGTGATCAAAACAGTGGTGATCAAAGGGGTAGAGGAAGAGGAAGATCTGCGGTAGGACCTAGAAGAGGTGGTTTTAGAGGAACTTGTTTCCATTATGGTGAAGAAGGGCATCGGGCCTATGAATGTACACAACACCAAGGAAGGACAAACAGAAGGCCAGAAGGTCATGGAAGGGTTGCACATGCAGATGAGGAGGCTCAATCCGAGCATTCAGATGATGTTGAAAGGGGAGAAGCCCTAGTGGTTAGAAGAGCCCTGGTGACTGAAGAGAAGGAGCTAGAACAGAGGAAGAATCTGTTCCGCACAAGGTGCAAGTGTGAAGACAAATGTTGTGAGGTCATTATTGACAGTGGCAACACTGATAATCTGGTGTCAGAAGAGATGGTTACGAAGTTGAAGCTGAAAAGGGAAAGGCATCCACACCCATATCGGATTGCCTGGTTGCAGAAAGACCACAAAGTTCTGGTCAATGAGCAGTGCATGGTGAAGTTCAAGATCAGAAGCTATCGTGATGAGGTACTCTATGATATCATCCCCATGGATGCATGTCACATGTTGTTGGGGAGGCCATGGCAGTTCGATAGGCATGTTGTACATGATGGTCATGCAAACACTTATTCTTTGATGAAGGATGGAATCTGCCATAAGTTGAAACCCCTGAAGAAGGATGAAGAAAAGGTATGCAGTAATGCTAGAATTTGTTTTGTTGATGGAAGGAAATTTTTAGAAGGCATGAAGCATTCAAGTGTATGTGTTATGCATTGATTCCTAGAATGGATAAGGAAGATAGTGAGAAGGTGCCAGTAGAAGTTTCTGGATTATTGGATGAGTTTTAGGAGATTATTTCTGATAATGTACCTGAGGGTTTACCACCAATGAGGAAGATCAGTCATCAGATTGACTTGATTCCAGGAGCTAGCTTGCCAAATAAAGCAGCTCACAAAATGACTCCTGCAGAAAATGAGGAGTTGAACAGACAAGTTCAAGATTTGTTGAGGAAGGGTTTGATTCGAGAGAGTCTGAGCCCATGTGCAGTACCTGCAGTACTAGCACCGAAGAAGGATGGGGAGTGGAGGATGTTAATACGGACTCGAGGCCATAAATAAAGATAGCAATCAAGTATAGATTTCCCTTGCCAAGGATGGATGACTGATGGGTATTTGAGTGGAGCCGCAGTACTTCACAAAATTGATCTGGCCGGATATCCACACCCGGTCCAGTTCATAGGGAGATGAATGGAAAGCTGCCTTCAAGACCAAAAGAGAACTTTATCACGAGTGGTTAGTCATGCCTTTAAGGCTAGCAGTACAAGCACATTCATATGGCTCATGAATTAAGTCTTGAAAAAAGAGTTTTCTAGAAATTTTTCATTGTGTACTTAGAATGATATTTTAATATTGATAAGTCCTTAGGTGAGCATTTGATGCATGGCTGTAGGAGTCTTTGAAAAGTTGAGAGAAGAAAAATTGTTGGTGTAGAGAAGTGTAGTTTTGTAAAAGAGTTAGTGTACTTGGGGTTCGCTGTCTGTGAAGGTGCGAAGA
Organism: Sequoia sempervirens; assembly: GCA_007258455.2. Classification (NCBI taxonomy): domain Eukaryota; kingdom Viridiplantae; phylum Streptophyta; class Pinopsida; order Cupressales; family Cupressaceae; genus Sequoia; species Sequoia sempervirens. The sequence goes on along the minus strand of VDFB02131359.1, from coordinate 4,174 downwards.
TGGACCCGAGGAGAAGTGGAAAACTGTGGAATGGCCTACCCCAAAACTCTTGAGGTGAGATCTTGCTTGCCATGGTTTGGCAGTTTTATAGAAAGAGTTCATTAGAAACCCATTTAGTATTTGTGCACCCTTGGTACAGAAACAATGAGAGGGATAGAAAGAGTTCAAGTGGAACCTTTGGAGCAGCAAGAGTTTTTGATCTATTGAAGCGAGAAGGTGATAGAGCAACGAGTTTTAGCCCTCGAATTTCAATAAAGTGTTCCCAGTGGATGTGATGCAGTGGATTCGCCATTGGGCGGTGATGGAAACCAAGGAGGGAGTAAGCCCATTGCCTATTTTAGTAAAATTTAAATGATGCAAAGAGAAAGTACTCTGTGTATGATCCGGAATTTTATGCAATAGTTCAAGCATTAAAGAAATGGAGACATTATCTGTTGCCAAAAGAATTTGTTTTGTTTACTGATCATCAAGCATTACAGTATCTGAGTAGTCAGGGAAAGTTAAATCAGAGGCATATGAAATGGGTAGAATTTTTGCAGAGTTATACCTTTGTTTTAAAGCATAGGATTGGCAAGTCAAATAGGGTTGCGGATGCCTTAAGAAGGAGGCAAACATTGTTGATAGAGATGTGAGTCCCAGAGTGGTTGGGTTCCATGAACTCAGAACCTTTGTATCTGAAGATCTTGATTTTGCGGAGGCTTGGAGAGAAACTGCAAGAGCACATTCTACAGGTTAATGAGGACCCGAAGTGGTTGGATTTCATAATCTAGGATGGTATGTTGTTTAAGGGAAGCCAATTGTGTATTTCGAGGAGTTCTATGAGGGAGAACCTGATAAAGGAGAAGCACAGTGGAGGAATGGCAGGACATTTTGGTCGGGATAAGAACATTGCCATTATCAGTGAGCATTATTATTGGCCTCGGTTATCACAAGATGTGAAGAAGTTTTTGCAGAGTTGCAGGGTATGTCCGGATGGATAAAGAGGTAGGCTAGAATCTTTGGGTTGTATGAAATCTAAAATGGCGTGTGTCAGTTCAAATCATTTCATCCCATGCCAGAAGACCCTTGATGCAGTCCACATTGCTGACTTATTCTTCAGAGAGGTGGTTAGGCTACATGGTCTACCAAAGAGTATAGTCTTAGATCGTGACACAACATTTGTTGGATACTTTTGGAGGACCTTGTGGAAAAAAATTTAAGAGATATTATTGTTGAAGTTTGAATTTTACACACCATCCACAAACTGATGGGCAGACTGAGGTTGTGAATAGAAGTCTGGGTAACCTACTGAGATGCTTGGTAGGGGATAAACCTAAGGGATGGGACTTGATCTTACCCCAGGTAGAATTTTCTTACAACAATTATGTCAATAGAAGTACTAGTAGATCACCATTCCAAATTGTGTATGGAGGTAGTCCCAGGACTGCTCGAGAATTGAGGAAGATGGACCAAGAGAAGAGGCTAGTCTTGTGAAGAATTTCACCGAGCACATCAAGAATATACGCCCAAAGGAATGTCGGAGAGCATATCAAACAAGATGGAGCCTGCGATTATAAGGCTAAGAGCCGGTCGAGAGAAAAGGAGGTATAAGGAGTTCCAGTTGGTGATGAAGTGATGGTCCACTTAAGGAAAGAAAGGTTTCTAGTGGGAACCTATAACAAACTGAAGATGAAGAAGTTTGGTCCCTGTAAAATTGTGAAGAGGCATGAATCGGGGAATGCATATGAGGTAGAGTTGCCAGATGGATTCAACATTTCCCCTATGTTCAATATTTCAGATTTGACAGAGTATCATGAAGGTGGCGCAGAGGAAACACCAACAATGGAACAGTTTGGCATTCCGGCACCTACTTGAGAGAAGGAGGAGATTGAAGAAATCACAGATAGCCCAGGTGTGGGAAGGAGTACGAAGCTTGAAGCGATTATGAAGAGTATCACAGTAGAATGGAAAGGAAGGCTTGTGGAAGAGATTCTTCTTGGTTGTCTAAAGAGTTGGCCAGTTGGAGTTTCCTCAACCATCTGAGACGTGACGGGGTCACTTCTCAAATTACCTTGGGTGTCTGATGCAGGAGCATCCAGTGGTGTGAGGGCAATCTTGCATCACCCAAAAAGAGGATTTCCATTTTGTTCATGTTGTTTTCTTTTTGTAGATGTTTTTGCATTTCTAGATACCCTTTTCGTCAAATAAGAGTTTCCAAATTTCAGAACTGCTTTTCTGCTTTTTTTGCTCAACTGCTATTTTTAGCGGGTTTGAATTTGAAGTCGTGGGAAGACATAAATTTATGGGAAGGTTCAGGATGGAAAAAATACACAGTCTGGTGAAAGAATCAGGTCAAGATCATTCACGACTTGAAAGTTATTCAAGTTCTAGTTTCTACTTTTTGCCCTAAAAAACCTTCCAAGCTCAGTTTGAGGCACTAAACGATCCCGGATGGGCCTAAAAATTTGCAGAAATGCCAAAGTAGTCCACCAAAGGCCTACTTTGCAAAAAATTGTCTTTTCGAGAGCTTTCCAAAAAGGTATTATCATTGAAGATCCGACAGTCGGATTAAAAGTTATGGCTGCCGTAAGTTGGTGCATATTTTAGAAATGTGTTAATATTCGACTATGAATTTTAACTTGAATTTCAAATTGTAATTTTGGCGCCAAACCGCCAAAAATCTTGTCTCGAAGGCTGCTTTTGGTTCCAAACTGAAATGGGTCTATTTATGGGCTTGTTTCTGATTTTTGAGTAACTTTTTGGGAAAAGAAGTTCACATGCTATGAAAGGGGGATCTGGGTAATTTATGTAATTGTGTAATTTTCTTTCTGAGACTTATGTAATTTGCATGTATCACAGAGCTCGAGGATTTGTGATCCTCTGCATGTAAGAGTTCCATATTTTAATAGAAAATATTATTCTCCATTTTGTGAGTGTATTTTTGTGTCTCGGGTTTGCTCCCTCGTCAATTCATAGATGCATAGTCCAATCACCATATACATATTGATATATAGCATGCATAAAATATATACTCATTGAATATTAATGACGAATACAAGATATGTGGTCAAAATTTCAAATATATATTTATAACTTATGCCATATTATATAATGTACATAGTCTTGTGTAAATATTCATAATATACACATATGACTATATATGACTATATATATATGTATGTATTACATATGTATGTATGTATGTATGTATGTATGTATGTATGTATGTATGTATGTATGCATGGCTATACACACACATAGAAACACTGAACCTATTATATAGAAATATACAAAAATATATGCTAGATATACATAGATCACATAAGATATACCTCAATCTATAAAATATATACAAAAATTCACACTTTTTAATTTTTAATTTTTAATTTTTAATTTTTAATTTTTTGCATGTCTATAATCAAAGCACTCATAACTCATGATCCTCCTTCAGCTAGCCCCTAGTAAAAATACACTAATCCTTGGTGATAGGGATCTTAAACTAAGTACCTAGCCCATAGTTATATGCATGACCAAGAGCCAAACCAAATGGGGCTAAGCCTTGCTCCTCTTTTTTGTACCTCACAAAAAAAACACTTGTATCAAAATGGGAATTATTTTTTTTATAATTGACCAATTTTTTACCTTTTCTAAGCATTAGAAAGGTGATTATGAGCCCTACATAGTGAACTAAGTCACATTTATAGGCCACACATAATTAATTAGGTATTAATGATCAAGGAACATGATTTAATTTAAATTTTGAATGATCTTAAATATTATGTATGAATTCTAAATTTAATTTTTTAAATTAAAAATTATCACAAAATCATGAATGATTTGATAGTGTTATCTATTTTTTTTATTTCGAAATGTCTTGTTCATATTTTGGCTAATGATTTGAATGCGAATTTATTCCTTATTTAATGAATAATAGTTTGAAAAATATCTTTCTCACAAGCCAATGAATAAAATTTTAGACTTCTAATCCTTTGGTTTTGTAGAATGATATTAGGTATTTTTTTGATATTTTTTAATTTCTATTTTCCTTATATTTTTTTGTATTTTACAATCATCGAACGTGGGATAAAAGTACACCTTTACATTTTTATTCTATTAAAGGGGTATGTGTAGGATCATCATGGAAAAAATAGGCCCTTAAGTGGCAAAAAATCAGAAAAATTAGAGTTAGGCAACT